>JACGAQ010001014.1:0-76172 GCA_014119065.1 Orius insidiosus
TTTATGCCGAAAAACACAGTTCAAAAAAGGCTTTTATGGTGACTTGCACTTTTTTTACGTCAACATGCATTTATTGAAAAAGTCGTTTGGCGAAATGTTGAAACGCATTATGCTCAAATTTTTGAACTTTTTAGAGAGTTATGTTCAATTGCATTATCCGAAACTATTATGGTGAACTACCAAGTTTTTAGGTCGAAATGCAGATTTTTATGTTGAACTGCTATAGGGTGAAATGCGTTATGTTGAACGGTGTTCTCCTATGTAAATAATTATTAAATTGCTTATAAAAAAAAAGCGTTTTTGGCAAAGATGAAAATAATTTAAAGTCTTGTAAAGTGTTAAGATTTGTGACAGATAGAAACAAGAAAGTTGAAGATGGGGACCATGTATAAACTTTCATTGTTATTTGTCTGGAGGCCGTTTTCGTCTTAAATTTAATTAATTCGGAATAATGTCAGGGAGTCTCAAGGAAGGAATGGCGTCGGGGGGGCTTATATGAAAGGAGTGTATTGTTCCCCGTATATTCTCTCCGTTTTCCCACACTCCCCTTCTCCTTTCCGAACAGCTCACGACCCGCTTTGATACCATAAGCGGTTGTCAGTTTCGCCTTCCAGAAGGACCTTTCAACTTGACGAGATCTGCATAATATCAAATTATGGAAATCCCATGTCCCCTCTTCCGTGATATACCAGAATTTTATAAATTAAATTGCTTTTTAGAAAAAATGTGTTGGGAATTGAATCCCATGCTTATCAGAAGATCTACGGAAATCCCTGGGAGCCTTAATCTCGGACAAGTTCGCCCAAGGATGCTATCTTCCGCTACCAAGAGCACTTGGAGGGGATGAAAGAACGTACTCTATTTGCAAGATGTCCGAAGACGGAAGGACTCTCCTGTCTAGGTATGGTCAGCGATATATATATCGGTGCCGATATCTGTCTTTAGATATATATCGGAGGTTCCGATGATATATATACAGGGTGTCCGGAAACACATGGCAAGCGTCTGGGAGAGCGTTAAAAAGTGGTTTTACGAAAAAAGTTAAATGTAAACCCCCCTTAATTTAAATCAAAGAATTTGATGGTGTAGTTTAAAATCCGCCTGGATATACAGGGTGTCCCAGACACAACCTAACTTCGTTATTTCAAATGAGAACCCCTATTTTTTATTTCAGATTCGTAATCTACGCAAAATTTCAAGTAGATTTGAGTACTCATATGACGATTTTGGACAACTTTTAAAAAATGTCAAAATTTAGCGTTTTTTGCGCTAAAATCCGTTAAAATTGACCTAGGAGACTCGTTTTTTTTTTTAATTCCACTTATTTTTTCCCGAAGAATCCAACTGTCTCAAATTGAGCATCTTCGCATTCTGCATCACGAGATTTCGTCGCTAATGGCCTTTTTCAAGTTAGAACCCAAATTTTTAGTTCAGAAATGAAAATTAGCACTTGTTGAAAGGAATTTTCTTTCGGACCACAAATTTTGAAAGAGCTACAGCGTCTTTTGTGTTTATGCATCAAAAATTAAAATTCCGTCAACAAATCGCTAATTTCCATTTTTGAAGTATGGAATTTGGAGTATGGAAACGGACCTATGACCGTCCGTTTTACCTCAATTTGGGTCAATAAACACTACATTATTTGAATATAAATGTATATTTTGAACGTAAGTGCATTAATTATGTATGAATGCAAATTTTAGATAGTCGCATGCGGCATTTTTGACCAAAAATCGCCTTTTTTAAGGCATTTTTCACAGTTTTTGTCTAAGAAACAACCGTTTGACTGGATTTTCTGATGTTTTTTAACGGTGTTCTGGTCAAGAATAACTGTTTATGGAATTTTTTCTCCTAAAACACCTATTTCACCGAATTTTTGGTATTTTTCCTCGATATTTTCACCAAGGCTCCAGAGAACTTCTACTTTTTCTAGTTTTCTGGGCGAAATTGTGAGAGTTATTAGCGTATATTTCAGGTATCTTTACATTTGCATATGAGGCGCTCCGGGTACGAAGGGCGAACTCAACATCGGACAAATTTTTTTTTTTTTCATTTTCAGATTCTAGACCTCTTGGTGAATACACCCATATAATTTTTATGTTGAGTTTGCCCTTTTTTCCTCTTTAAATACGTAAAAACCGATATGCGGCAAAGCTCTAACTGCGATATCCGAGCGGGTACGAAGGGCGAACTCCACATCCTAGTCCACAACCCCCACTCCTTTCCCATTCCAGGGCATGACTTTTCTGTTGAGTTCGCCCGTATCTTAAAACTTTAAAATGCGAATATGTCGAAACTACGTTTTGTTGAGTTCGCCCTTCGTACCAGGAGCGCCTCATATTACATATATGGCATGTTTGGTCAAGTTGTTGCGTATTTTAGTCCAATAATAATCGGGGCTTTTCTTGGCTGGGCGGAACGCTGCCGAGTTGCTAAATGAAACTTTCCTCAGATATATCGATAAATCGATATTTCTTCCTATATATCGTTTGACCGATGTATCGATATATTTTTTATATATTGCCCATCCCTACTCCTGTCAAGGGTTGGAGAGGGATTCGGGGAGTTCCGTGCTTCTGAAATGTGTAGTTTGTTTTTCGATCCTTTAATAAACGCTCTTCACAGTTAGCCAACAAATGTATTAATCTTAGGTCTGTCAAGTCCTAAAAAACGTTAATGATCTTGTTGTTATTAATACAAGTCCATCCCCTTTCTCCCATGAGATAACCGGCCATGACGTATGCAAATTGGACTTATTATTCATGTATCACAACGTTTTTATAAAACTTGGAACCCTCTAGACACTTGAAAAAGTTATGGAATCATTAAAACACAAAACTCGGGAAGTCCAAAAATTAGTAGGATGATTAAAATCGGCGGGGAAGGAGGGAACTCTGATGACGTCACGACCTAAACGGCGCCGAAATTCAAATATGTAATTGGGATCTAGTTAAAAGAGATGGGGCCTAATGAGCCAGAAAAACTCTCTAGAGGTAAAGCTTCAGAAAAAATGGAGTTTTTGGCCAAATTCAAAAATCAGAAAAAAAAAACACCTAAAATCTAGGAATCAAGCATTAAATCAAGCGACATTTTCGCGACGCCGCCAAGGGGAGCTTTGAAAACGGGAGCACGGGCGCTTCATATCTCCTCTTCCAGACCCCGTTGAGTAAATTCGAATATAGATCTATACCGATCTCAACTTTGTCTGTGGTGCCGGCCGGCCGTAGCATTTTTTCCGGAACACTTTACGGCCACAGTTTTCATCCGATTTTCACCAAATTTCACTCAAATTTCTTTAGCCGGTGAAGAAGAATACGAGGGCGATTTTTGAATTTCGAAAAAATGGCGGAGATATGTCTGTTTGAAATTTTAAAAATTCGCTGCGGCCGAACCGTTAATCCGATTTTCACCAAATTTTCACCAGTTACTCCTTATATTTTTTGAGAATTTTTGGTGTAAAAAAATTGCCACGTTTTAATTATCATTTTTTTAGTAGGGAGAAATTTCATACTTCCACCTATTACGAGAGGCACATCCGTAGGCCAAAGATCCCATTATTTCTGCCTTGACACTTAGAAAATTTTTCGAAAAAAAGAACTTAAAAATTTAAAAAAAAAAAAAAAGCACAAATTTAAAAAGAAAACCCGGAAAATTTTTCGAAAAAAAAAAAAAAAAAAAAAAAAAAAAAAAAAAAAAAAAAAACGAAAACACGCAAATTTAAAAAAGAAAACCCGGAAAATTTTTCGAAAAAAAAACTCCCCCCTCCCTTATACTTCCCCTCCTATTACTTCCCATTCCTTATACTTCCCCTCCCTTTTATTTCCCCTTCCTTATACTTCCCCTCCCTTATACTTCCCCTCCTTTATACTTTCCCTCTCTTCATCATACTTTCGTTCCCATATACTTCCCCCTCTGTTATACTTCCCCTTCCTTATACTTCCCCCTCCTATATTGTTACTTCTCTTTAAGGAAGTTTTCGTTGGAAGCTCTTCAAACCAGTACTTTTTGATAGTTCTTTTCCGTGGTTAAAATGTCAAAAAATTCTATATAAGAATGAGTTTTTTGGCCGAATGAGCTAGGAAAACTCCCAAAATGAAAGTATCCTTAAGTTTTTTTATAGAAGTGTATTTTATACTTTTTAAGAAGCTACAAAAGAAACAAAAAAATTTTTATTACACTTCACCGTTGGGAAACACTTGTAACTTTTACAACGTTAGACCCTTCCTCTAATAAATTCCAAGCACGGGTGCTCTAATGCAAAACAGGGGAACACTTCCCTTCCTAAGAAAATATCCCCCCCTCTTTTTCGATCCTTTTTAGCCAATATTTTCATACCGAAAATTATTTCAGACTCAATTAATATCCCATTGAGTTTTCGCAACCCTTATATAAAACATAATTAAATCAAAATGTTGAAGTATGTTAATTATAGAGTTTTCTTCCCCTTTTCTATAGTTCCAGCGACGTTTCAATTGTTCCTTTTTCTTTAATTAGTCTCCGGGAAAAGGGGATTTCTGAATATTTTCGGGGTGCGTTGTTTTTATGGTAGATTTAACCCTCCTCTCCCTCAGATTTTCCAATTTTCTTGATGTTTTAATGAAAATCATCAATCCATTGAAAATTGGACGCAGGCGGCGATTATAATTAAGTCTTTAAAATCCACTCCCTCGGCTTTTAACCTTTCTTCACTAATAGATCAATAAAGATGAATATTATTTTAGAAAGAAATTATGTTTCGTATTTTTATTTTGATTTAATTTTTTTTAAAGAAAAGAAAAAAATCTTTTCAAAGGTATAAGATTACGTTAAGTTTCCCTAAAGCGGATTTAGGATTAGATTCGAAACCCCCAACCCTTCACTTAACCTTAAAACTTCCTAACTTCTTTTCAAGATCAAAAAAATCAAGATTCATATTATTTACTTTTATAAGATAAATTGTTTTAGCGGAGAGAGAAAAAAAAGATTTCAATTTAGAAAAGGAGAAATGGGTGTCCGGAAACACATGGCAAGCGTCTGGGAGAGCGTTAAAAAGTGGTTTTACGAAAAAAAGTTAAATGTAAACCCCCCTTAATTTAAATCAAAGAATTTGATGGTGTAGTTTAAAATCCGCCTGGATATACAGGGTGTCCCAGACACAACCTAACTTCGTTATTTCAAATGAGAACCCCTATTTTTTATTTCAGATTCGTAATCTACGCAAAATTTCAAGTAGATTTGAGTACTCATATGACAATTTTGGACAACTTTTAAAAAATGTCAAAATTTAGCGTTTTTTGCGCTAAAATCCGTTAAAATTGACCTAGGAGACTCATTTTTTTTAATTCCACTTATTTTTTCCTGAAGAATCCAACTGTCTCAAATTTGAGCATCTTCGCATTCTGCATCACGAGATTTCGTCGCTAATGGCCTTTTTTCAAGTTAGAACCCAAATTTTAGTTAAGAAATGAAAATTAGCACTTGTTGAAAGGAATTTTTCTTTCGGACCACAAATTTTGAAAGAGCTACAGCGTCTTTTGTGTTTATGCATCAAAAATTAAAATTCCGTCAACAAATCGCTAATTTCCATTTTTGAAGTATGGAATTTGGAGTTAAACTTGAAAAAAGGCCATTAGCGACGAAATATCGTGATGCAGAATGCGAAGATGCTCAAATTTGAGACAGTTGGATTCTTCGGGAAAAAATAAGTGGAATTAAAAAAAAAACGAGTCTCCTAGGTCAATTTTAACGGATTTTAGCGCAAAAAACGCTAAAATTTGACATTTTTTAAAAGTTGTCCAAACTTGTCATATGAGTACTCAAATCTACTTGAAATTTTGCGTAGATTAAGAATCTGAAATAAAAAATAGGGGTTCTCATTTGAAATAACGAAGTTAGGTTGTGTCTGGGACACCCTGTATATCCAGGCGGATTTTAAACTACACCATCAAATTCTTGATTTAAATTAAGGGGGGTTTACATTTAACTTTTTTTCGTGAAACCACTTTTTAACGCTCTCCCAGACGCTTGCCATGTGTTTCCGGACACCCTGTATAGGAGGGGGAAGTATAACGGAGGGGACGTAAAACGTAGTGGGAAGTATATGGGAGGGGAAGTATAACGGAGGGGGAAGTATATGGGAGGGGAAGTATAACGGAGGGGGAAGTATAACGGAGGGGAAAGTATAACGGAGTAGGAAGTATAACAGAGGGGGAAGTATAATGGAGGGGGAAGTATAAAGGAAGGGGATTTAGTAGGGAGGGAAAGTATAAAGGACAATTTTGCAAGTTTGTTTTTTCGAAAAATTTTCCGGGTTTTCCTTTCCTTTTTTTTTTTTTTTTTTTTCTTTTTTTCGAAAAATTTTCTAAGTTCTTTTTTTCGAAAATTTTCTAAGTTTTTTTGTCAAAAAAAAATTTTTTTTTTCGAAAAATTTTCCGGGTTTTTCTTTCTTTTTCTTTCTTCTTCTTTTTTTTTTCGAAAAATTTTTTAAGTTCTTTTTTTCGAAAAATTTTCAAAGTCTCAAGGTAGAAATAATGGGCTCTTTGGCCTAGGGATGTGCCTCTCGTAAAGGGTAGAAGTACGAAATTTCTCCCTACTAAAAAAAAAATAATGATTAAAAAGTGGCAATTTTTTTGCACCAAAAATTCTTAAAAAATATAAGGAGTAATTGGTGAAAATTTGGTGAAAATCGGATTAACGGTTCGGCCGCAGCGAATTTTTAAAATTTCAAACAGACATATCTCCGCCATTTTTTCGAAATTCAAAAATCGCCCTCGTCATATTCTTCTTCACCGGCTAAAGAAATTTGTGTAAAAATTTGGTGAAAATCGGATGAAAACTGTGGCCGTAAAGTGTTCCGGAAAAAAATGCTACGGCCGGCCGGCACCACAGACAAAGTTGAGATCGGTAAAGATCAATATTCGATTTTACCCTCCGGACCCCGGAAGACCCCTCCCCAAAAACCCGACATGGAGGGTATCACAATAACTTCTTTAAGGAAGTTAATAGCATAAATCGCGACCGTTCACCATAAAAAATCTGCAACTCAACATAAAGAAAATAGTCAAAAGAAAATATGTCCGTTTTAAATTGAAATTTTGGACGTTCTGCGCACGCGCAATGAAAAAACCGTTTTGAGATTCGTAATCTAAGCTCAAAATTAAGGAGGGTTGCAATTTAACTTTTTGTGTCCAAAAATACAAATTATGGAAAAATATATAGTTTATTATAGTAGGGAGAAATTTCGGGTATTCTCGCCCGTTTCGTGGAGCCAGAATGAGGGAAGACTTCCGTTTTTTCTACCTTGATATTTAAAAAAAATTTTCGGGGCGAAAAATGATGAAATTGCGCTACTTTGAAGAAGTTTCCTAATGCAAAATTTATCTTCAAAAAAAATATTTTAAAAAACCAAGATAGACTATAAATCATTTTCCCGATTTTTTTTTTATTTCCACCCTTCAAATTGGAGCGTGAGAGGGGAAGCATGTGATGGCAATTAAGGGCCCGGGGGCTGGGGCGGGGGCTGGGGCGAGTGAGAGAGTGAAAACAAATCAATTTAAAGAAACGAGAAGATAAAAACGTTTACGGAGAGTTTTGTTTTACGGCGAGTCGGGAAAATGTGAAGAGGGGAAAGGGGGAGGGCGAATAGAGCCACCTGGGGTCCCTTCCCGACCGGAATTTGTCTCGTTCCAACCCCTTATTTAGTCTCACCGATTAATATCCAGACAATAAACTAAATTCCCCAAATTGTGACAAAATAAACTCCAAAAAATCATCAAAGATCGATCAACATAGAAAGGAAAGGCATGAAAATCTGGGATATACTGGGATTTTTGGCCAAACAATCGAGGAAACACCTAAAAATGGGCAGCCAATGAGATAAGCTCGTTTTATGACACCAGAGGGTTATTTTTTTCCTCTCGGAAGGTTGTGCGAATTGCGTTATGGTGAACTGTGAAGTTTTAAGTTTTTCGTCGTTTCGCCATAATCGCGTTTAAAACGGCGAAAATAGGCTCTTTGGCTCTCCCTAGTTTATTATGAGATGTATACCAAACGACAGAAACAGTTTTATGAAAGTTTCCTTTATGTCTTTAAGCTTTTTACCTATTCTAATAAATAAATAAACTCCTCATGCTTATATACTTGCAACAGTGCTTCCATTTTTCAAGCTGTAACTTTTAAAAGTACTAGTTTGAAGAGCTTCCAACGAAAACTTCCTTAAAGAGAAGTAAAAATATAGGAGGGGGAGGTATAAAAGAGGGGAAGTATGAGGGAGGGGAAGTATAAAGGAGGGAAGTAATAGGAGGGGGAAGAATAAGGGAGGTCTGTGTGATTGGTTACAATAACCTTACTTTTTAAAAGTTACAGGTTAGAAAATGGATGCAGTTTCGCAAGGATCTCGTCTTGACGAGTTTATTTTTACGATAAAAAAAGCTTCGAAAAAAAATATAAGGACTGCATTCTACATAAAATTGTCTGTAGAATCCGCATCTGCAATCAAAAATAGGGTTACCATTTAAGTTAAGGACGTTTTGGCCGTTTTAAAGTGAAATTTGCGTTTTGGACGTTCTGCGCATGCGCAATCGAAAAAACGTTTAACATTCAAGGAGGTTATCGCAATAACTTCTCTTTTGGAAAGTAAAAAAGAGCCATCGTGTAATAATTTTTAGGCTTTCCGGCTTTGTTGGAGGCGTCCATAAATCAAGAGGGTGACTTTTATTTTGATCAATTACAATTGGGTTTTAGGTAAATTTCCCAAGTGCCCAAAATTTCGTCGTTTTTCCCTGAGTCATAGACGGAATCAACAAGTCAGCGGAGTAGGGAATGGATTTAGGGCGCGCAAGGGTGGAAATGATTGATCCCCGACAATAATTGGAGAGAACGAGTGCGACGGTCTGAGTGGCCAATAGAATTAGGGAACTACAATTTCTGGCGAATGTAATATAGTCTGCGGTTATACTAATAGCAATATAAATCACCCCTTCCCTCTCGGTTAAGGCCTCTGAGTCACTTAAATGTACATTTTTAAAATTGAGAATCATGGGAAAATCTTCATTTTCAATTGAGGCGCTCCGGGTACGAAGGTCGAACTCGACATCGGACAAATTTTTTTAACTTCCTTAAAGAAGTTATTGTGATACCCTCGACGTCGGGTTTTTGGGGAAGGGTCCTCCAGTTTTTTTCATTTTCAGATTCTAGACCTCTTGGTGAATACACCCATATAATTTTTATGTTGAGTTCGCCATTTTCCCCTTTAAATACGTAAAAACCGAAACTTTAAAATGCGAATATCTCGAAACTACGTTTTGTCGAGTTCGCCCTTCGTACCCGGAGCGCCTCAATTATACTGAGTACAACTTCAGTAAACACACAAATCATACCGAAAAAAAGAGCTTTAATTGCGGGAGGAAAAAATCAACCCCTTCGTATTATCAAAATATCCTCGCAAAAGGAAAATAATTAACCTTCTTTCAAACGAACTTTCCTTGCAAGAAAAAAAATTAAAACTAAACTAAAACCCGCGCTGCAGTCTAGGAGAAACGATCGAACTAAAGGTAGCTAAAAATCATAAGTTTTTGCTCCTAATTTGCAAAAAATTGACCACAGTTAGGAAAACACTTTTTTAGCTTTTAGCTTTATTAAACACCCATAAATTTAAACACAAACTTGTTTTATCATTTTTATTTTAATAAAAATTATTGAGTGCCTACATCTCGTCCGAAAGTATTCTCGTCCTAAAACTAACGTACAAAATTGCTGCGTCGGAGAAATGCGGCAGCGTTCCACGCCAGCAAGTTTTAAACTCCTTTTTGCGCCTACCGAGCTCATCATTCATCCCAGGGCCGCCTACAGGGTGAGCAAATCCTCGCGAGAGGAAAAAAATTAACCCCCTTGTGTCACAAAATGTGCTGATCCTCGCAAAAATAAACAAACAAATCGACCGTGACTTGCTGGGGTGGAACGCTGCCGCATTTCTCCGACGCAGCAGTTTTTGTACGTTAGTTTTAGGACGAGAATACTTTCGGATGAGAATACATTTCATTTAATTTTAAGTTATATTATATTTACAGATATTTTTAGGACGAGAAGACAGTAGGACGAGAATACTTTCGGACGAAATGTAGGCACCCATTTTTAGGACGAGAATACTTTAGGATGAGAATACTTTGGGACGAGAATACAGTTTATATTTTTCTTTTTCTATTATTTTTAGGACGAGAATACTTCAGGATGAGAATACTTTCGGACGAGAATACAGTTTATATTTTGAAAAAAAAAAAAAAAAAAAAAAAAAAAAAAAAAAAAAAATCACAGTTTTTTGGCAAAATTGGAGTAAAACTTCAAAGAGTGGTATAACGGGCCCCTTATATCCAAAATTCGTACATACTCTAATTTTTTTATTTAAACATTTTCATTTCTCCAATGAAATCGTATGTTTGCTCAAAGCTGGGAAATAACCTCTCGGGCTAATTTAAAAAAAAGCGATTTATCCAGAAGAGCAGTAATTTTCATCTTCCCATTTCCCACTAAAGAGGGTGATGGTAATTCTGGAAGAGATGGAACGTAATCTTCTCATCCTTGAAAATTACTTTATCAGCCGTTTTTTTTCCCCCGCCCATCAAATTTTAGTTTCAGAAATACGATAATTTGATTTTCAATAAAACAAGATTTGAATAAAATGTGTTTTTGGAACGTAACGTGTGATATATGGTGATGGGGAGAGAGAGAAAAAAATCCTTGGGAAAAGGAATCGGAATGTCATTTTATTGTAGCGGCTTCTGCTCCAGTACTTCAATTTACCTCAATATCCGTGATCGGGATGGAAAAAGAGAGAAAAATACCTCGTGTTATGAATATCCAACGTAGTCAATAAATCATTTTAGGATTTTTTTTGTCTTCCCCTGCCTAAATTTCATCGAATGTTGCCATTGTTTTAACTTCCTTAATGAAGTTATTGTGATACCCTCCACGTCGCGTTTTTGGGGAAGGGTCTTCCAGACCCCGGAGGGTAAATTCAAATATGGATCTACACCGATCTCAACTTTGTCTGTGGTGCCGGCCGGCCGTAGCTTTTTTTCCCTAAACACTTTACGGCCACATTTTCACCAAATTTTCACACAAATTTCTTTAGCCGGTGAAGAAGAATGTAACGAGGGCGATTTTTGAATTTCGAAAAAATGGTGGAGATATTGCTGTTTGAAATTTTAAAAAAATTTGCTGCTGGCGAACCGTTAATCCGATTTTCACCAAATTTTCACCAATTTCTCCTTATATTTTTAAGAATTTTAGGTGCAAAAAAATTGCCACTTTTTAATCATTAATTTTTTTTAGTAGGGAGAAATTTCGTACTTCTACCCTTTACGAGAGGCACATCCCTAGGCCAAAGAGCCCGTATTTCTACCTTGAGACTTAGAAAATTTTTCGAAAAAAAAAAAAAAGAAGAAAAAAGGAAAACCCGGAAAATTTTTCGAAAAAAAAAAAAAAAAAAAAAAAAAGGAAAACCCGGAAAATTTTTCGAAAAAAACTTTGAAAATTTTTGGAAAAAAAAATTTTTTTTGGACAAAAAACTTAGAAAATTTTTCGAAAAAAAAGTTAAACTTAGAAAATTTTTTGAAAAAAAGAACTTAGAAAATTTTTCAAAAAAAAAAAAAAAAACCCGGAAAATTTTTCGCAAAACAAACTAGCAAAATTGTCCTTTATACTTTCCCTCCCTACTAAATCTTCTTCCTTTATACTTCCCCCTCCATTATACTTCCCCCTCCATTATACTTCCCCCTATTTATACTTCCTACTCCGTTATACTTTCCCCTCCGTTATACTTCCCCCTCCGTTATACTTCCCCCTCCCATATACTTCCCCTCCGTTATACTTCCCCTCCCATATACTTCCCACTACGTTTTACGTCCCCTCCGTTATACTTCCCCCTCCTATATAGATACTTCTCTTTAAGGAAGTTTTCGTTGGAAGCTCTTCAAACCAGTACTTTAATTATTATTTTTGTTTAAGTAGGGAGAATTTCATATTTCTACCCATTACGAGAGGTACATCCCTAGGCCAAAGAGCCCATTATTTCTACCTTGACACTTAAAAATTCCCGAAAAAAAGAACTTTTAAAAAATAACTTAGAAATTTTTTTATAAAATAACTTTGAAAATTTTTCGAAAAAAAAAAAAAAAAACTCGGAAAATTTGTAAAAAAAATCCGGAAAATTTTTCCAAAAAAAAAAAAAATTAGAAAATAAAAAAAAACTAGGAAAATTTTTGAAAAAAAAAAAAACTTCCCCTGTCCTTATTCTTCCCCTCCTTTATACTTCCCCCTCCTTTATACTTTCCCTCCCTTCGTTATACTTTCGTTTCCTTATACTTCCGCCTCCTCGTCGCGTTTTTGGGGAAGGATTTTCCAGACCCTGGAGGGTCAAATCGAATGTTGATCTTAACATTGTCCGTGGAAAAATTATATTTTTTAAACATTTCAAAGGGTTTTTTAAAAAAAAGCAATTAAAACTTAAAGATCCATTATGTAAAGGAAGAAATTATTATTTTGCTAATTTCCTTTTTTTTTTTTTTTGTCCTCCCCTGTTTTGTCTAGTTAGGAAATAAATGTTTACCTCCAGTCGCGAAGGCACTCCCTTTTTTACTTTTTATTTGGAAGAGGAAAAACTAATTTAAAAGTGGCATTCCTCGTTCTGCAGAGTAAGTAGAAAAAAAAGAGAGAGAAAAAAAAAGGGGGTGTACAATTCTCGAGTTTAATTACAGAAACCGTTTCAAATTGATTATTCAAATAGACTATAAAGTAAGACTATAATCGAATATAGAAGGAAATTTATTAGTTAATCATCAAGAAGAGGAGGGTAAAATGTTCATATCCGAGCTAAAAAGGGCCCCCGGAAGGGTTAACTAATTTTACAACCCGGATTTTATACGATCCTCGTAAAAACCTCCCGGATTTTCAACTTAATAATCATAGTTTCCACTCAACTTATGGTTAAATCTGAAAATTGTTCACTAAAAAAAAGAGGACAAAGTGGCCGGGATTTATGTAAATAATAAAATGGAGTCATCTGTCTGGAACGTCCGGAAGAGCGATATTTCTCATAACGTGGAAGACGAATGAGGGAAGAAAATGAGAGTTGGATTAATAATATCTAATCTTGAACATGTTTTATATGAAAAAATGGAGGGGATATTATTTTTCTTATTGGCTCAGACTCAGAGTAGGGCATAATCATAATCATGATTAAGATCGTAATTTTTTTTATTGTTTTTTCAAAAAAAAATCACATTTTTAATGATTCAAATAATTTTTTTGGCGGTGCACTCCACCTTCTGACAAAAAATCCAATTTATAGGGATTTCCCATCTTTTCGGTCGTTTTCCACTGTCGTGAGATACCCGTTATCACAGTCATTTCTTCCTATATTATTGGTTTATTATTTGATAGGAAAATCAACAATGTTGCGGAATAGGTACGCAATAAACATAAAATCGTAAAGAGAAAAGTATTGTACTACCCTCATTGTATTGGAGGGGGTCTTCCTTCGTAGGGTCTGGTAAGTTTTTCAGCCCACACATCCTGATTTTCTTTAGTTTTCCTCAGTTTTTTGGTGAGAAAACACCTTTTTTGGGTGTTTTTCTCGATATTCTGGTCGTTCATAGTTCAAAAATTCATAGTTCGAGTAGAGTGAGTGGGCATTATTTAGAATGCAGCACTCATCCTGACCCACCTCCCCACCTGACCCAAAAAGAACCATACCAGAAAAATTGCCTGACCATACCAGACCCTACTAGACTCTACAAAACCTTATCAGACTCCACAAGTCCCTAACAAACCCTACCAGACTCTAAAAGACCCTACCAGACTCAACAAGACCCTACCAGACTCTACAAGACCCTACCAGACTCAAAAAGATCCTACCAGACTCAAAGAGACCCTACCAGACTCTAAAAGACCCTTCCAGACCCAACCAGACTCTACAAGACCACATCAGACTCCCCAAGACCCTACTAGACCCTACCAGACCCTACCAGACTCTAAAAGACCCTAACAGACTCTACAAACCCTACCAGACCCAACCAGACCCTACCAGACTCTAAAAGACCCTACCAGACTCTAATAGACCCTAACAGACTCTACAAACCCTACCAGACCCAACCAGACCCTACCAGACTCTACAAGACCCTACCAGACTCAAAAAGATCCTACCAGACTCAAAGAGACCCTACCAGACTCTAAAAGACCCTTCCAGACCCAACCAGACTCTACAAGACCACATCAGACTCCCCAAGACCCTACTAGACCCTACCAGACCCTACCAGACTCTAAAAGACCCTAACAGACTCTACAAACCCTACCAGACCCAACCAGACCCTACCAGACTCTAAAAGACCCTACCAGACTCTAATAGACCCTAACAGACTCTACAAACCCTACCAGACCCAACCAGACCCTACCAGACTCTAAAAGACCCTACCAGACTCTAAAAGACCCTAACAGACTCTACAAACCCTACCAGACCCAACCAGACCCTACCAGACTCTAAAAGACCCTAACAGACTCTACAAACCCTACCAGACCCAACCAGACCCTACCAGACTCTAAAAGACCCTACCAGACTCTAAAAGACCCTAACAGACTCTGCAAACCCTACCAGACCCAACCAGACCCTACTAGACTCTAAAAGACCCTCTTTTCTATTTTATCATTCGCTCTATCACTCATTTCTATCTTTTCACTGTGAACCTATCTCCGAGAGCTTTAGTGGATATAGCGGAAGCTGGAAACAAACCGTCTCCCTAAAGCTCATCGCCACCGTTCTCCAAGAGATAGAGCCATTTACTAATAACACTTTTCTCTTGGAAAGCAGAAAAAAACCTCTTTTTCACCAATAGAAGGCTCTAGAATGGTGTAAGCCAATCCCACGGACGAATGGAAGGCTCTTGAATGGTGTAAGCCACTCTCACTAACAAATAGAAGGCTCTAGAATGGTGTAAGCCACTCCCACTGACCAATAGAAGGTTCTAGAATGGTGTAAGCCACTCCCACTGACCAATAGAAGGCTCTAGAATGGTGTAAGCCCCTCCCACCGACCAATAGAAGGCTCTGGCATTGTATAAGCCACTCCCACTGACCAATAGAAGGGAAGACCCCCTTCGTAGGGTCTGGTAAGTTTTTCAGCCCACACATCCTGATTTTCTTTAGTTTTCCTCAGTTTTTTGGTGAGAAAACACCTTTTTTGTGTGTTTTTCTCGATATTCTGGTCGTTCGTCCATTTTGATCATCCTTAAAAGGTTCTAAAGGGGACAAACGTTTTTGTAAGATAAATGAGGGAGTTTTGGGTTAATCCGAATGTAGTCGATTTGAGGGTTTCATGAAAAGGAGAGGGGGTGTTTGTTTTAACTTTAAGGAACACATCTGGAAGATAGACAAAGCGGGGTAGAGCGAGATTAGGAAGCCGGATAAAGTTGAAAAGTCACGCCACAGTTGCGAAAAGGAGCCCGTTTCCAAACTAACTTTTTTTTTCCTCCCTTCTCTCTTTCTTTTTAAAACTATATCAGCGCACTTCCGGTTTTTACGCGAGGCGGCGAAATTCCGACGGGTTTTCCACTCGGAGGCGCAATCAGAGCGAGGGAACGTCGGGAGAAAAGTTGCGGGCGGAAAGGAAAATTTCAAAAAGTCAAAATTATATCAAACGGCAATAAAAACGAATGAAAAACTTCGAAAATAGGGAATCAGTACTGCCAACTGTCTTTCAGTTTGGCAGTGCCGCCACTTCTAGGGCATCGTGTTGGCTCTCAATATTTTACACTTTTCTAAATCAAGGTTATATCAAGTAGGTTTTTTGTATTAAAAAAACTTTATAAAAAACAGTGAATTTCGCTTTCCCTTCGTCTCTTTTAATAGGTTTTTCCCTCCTTTTCGTTCACCTACGCGGGCGAAATTCGGAATATACGGTTTTGCGGCCTCCGTGCGACATATTCCACCCTTTTTCGTCATACTCTCACGTATGAATAGTTGAATTTTTATTACAGCCATTTCCCAGGGAAATAACTCGGAATGATACCCTACGCGCGGTAAAAATTGCACTCATGCATTTGTAGTCGCTATTATGTAAAATAACCTTTTTCGCTAAAGGAGTCGGAAAGAGAGGAATATTAAACTTCGAAAAATTCCGTCCTCCTTATTTTCAAACATGGGGTCACCTTTGGAAAAATAAACAACCACTGTCTTGAGAGTTTTCAAAGACTTTAATCCTCAAACTGACGAACAGAAGGCAATAGAATGTTTTATAAGCCACTCCTAATGACCAATAGAAATTCTATAATGGTTTAAGCCACTCCCACGGACCAATAGAATGCTCTAGAATGGTGTAAGCCACTCCAGCTGACCAATATAACGCTCTAGAATGGTGTAAGCCACTCCCAGTGACCAACAGAAGGCTCTAGAATGGTGTAAGCCACTCCCACTGACTAATAGAAGGCTCGAGAATGGTTTAAGTTATTCTTTTAAAAAGAACTCATAGAAAAACTGACGAACAGAAGGCTGTAGAATGTTTTATAAGCCACTCCTACTGACCAATAGAAATTCTAGAATGGTTTAAGCCACTCCCATGGACCAATACTCTAGAATGGTGTAAGCCACTCTCACTGACGAATAGAAAGCTCTAGAATGGCGTAAGCCACTCCCACTGACCAATAGAAAGCTCTAGAATGGTTTAAGCCACTCAACTGACCAATAGAAGGCTCGAGAATGGTTTAAGCTATTCTTTTAAAAAGAACTCATAGAAAAACTGACGAACAGAAGACTGTAGAATGTTTTATAAGCCACTCCTACTGACCAATAGAAGATTCTAGAATGGTTTAAGCCACTCCCACGGACCAATAGAATCCTCTAGAATGGTGTAAGCCACTCCCACTGACCAATAGAAGGCTCTAGAATGGTGTAAGCCACTCCCACTGATCAATAGAAGGCTCCCGAATGGTTTAAGCTATTCTTTTAAAAAGAACTCATAGAAAAACTGACGAACAGAAGGCTGTAGAATGTTTTATAAGCCACTCCTACTGACCAATAGAAGATTCTAGAATGGTTTAAGCCAATCCCACGGACCAATAAAATCCTCTAAATATGTGTAAGCCACTCTCACTGACCAATAGAAAGCTCTAGAAGGGTGTAAGCCACTCCCACTGTCCAATAGAAGGCTCGAGAATGATTTAAGTTATTTTTTTTAAAAGAATTCATAGAAAAACTGACGAACAGAAGGCTGTAGAATGTTTTATAAGTCACTCCTATTGACCAATAGAAGGCTCTAGAAGATTGTAAGCCCCTCCCACTGTCCAATAGAAGGCTGTAGAATGTTTATAAGCCACTCCTACTGACCAATAGAAGATTCTAGAATGGTTTAAGCCACTCCTGCGGACCAATAAAATCCTCTAAATTGGTGTAAGCCACTCTCACTGACGAATAGAAAGCTCTAGAATGGCGTGAGCCACTCCCACTGTCCAATAGAAGGCTCGAGAATGGTTTAAGCCACTCAACTGACCAATAGAAGGCTCGAGAATGGTTTAAGCTATTCTTTTAAAAAGAACTCATAGAAAAACTGACGAACAGAAGACTGTAGAATGTTTTATAAGCCACTCCTACTGACCAATAGAAGATTCTAGAATGGTTTAAGCCACTCCCACGGACCAATAGAATCCTCTAGAATGGTGTAAGCCACTCCCACTGACCAATAGAAGGCTCTAGAATGGTGTAAGCCACTCCCACTGATCAATAGAAGGCTCCCGAATGGTTTAAGCTATTCTTTTAAAAAGAACTCATAGAAAAACTGACGAACAGAAGGCTGTAGAATGTTTTATAAGCCACTCCTACTGACCAATAGAAGATTCTAGAATGGTTTAAGCCAATCCCACGGACCAATAAAATCCTCTAAATATGTGTAAGCCACTCTCACTGACCAATAGAAAGCTCTAGAAGGGTGTAAGCCACTCCCACTGTCCAATAGAAGGCTCGAGAATGATTTAAGTTATTTTTTTAAAAGAATTCATAGAAAAACTGACGAACAGAAGGCTGTAGAATGTTTTATAAGTCACTCCTATTGACCAATAGAAGGCTCTAGAAGATTGTAAGCCCCTCCCACTGTCCAATAGAAGGCTGTAGAATGTTTATAAGCCACTCCTACTGACCAATAGAAGATTCTAGAATGGTTTAAGCCACTCCTGCGGACCAATAAAATCCTCTAAATTGGTGTAAGCCACTCTCACTGACGAATAGAAAGCTCTAGAATGGCGTGAGCCACTCCCACTGTCCAATAGAAGGCTCGAGAATGGTTTAAGTTATTTTTTTTAAAAGAATTCATAGACAAACTGACGAACAGAAGGCTGTAGAATGTTTTATAAGTCACTCCTATTGTCCAATAGAAGGCTCTAGAAATGTGTAAGCCACTCCCACTGACCAATAGAAGATTCTAGAATGGCTTAAGCCACTCCTACGGACCAATAAAATCCTCTAGAATGGTGTAAGCCACTCTCACTGACCAATAGAAAGCTCTAGAAGGGTGTAAGCCACTTCCACTGTCCAATAGAAGGCTCGAGAATGATTTAAGTTATTTTTTTAAAAAGAATTCATAGAAAAACTGACGAACAGAAGGCTGTAGAATGTTTTATAAGTCACTCCTATTGACCAATAGAAGGCTCTAGAAGATTGTAAGCCCCTCCCACTGACCAATAGAAGGCTGTAAAATGTTTATAAGCCACTCTTGCTGACCAATAGAAGATTCTAGAATGGTTTAAGCCACTCCTGCGGACCAATAAAATCCTCTAGAAGGGTGTAAGCCACTCACACTGACCAATAGAAGGCTCGAGAATGGTTTAAGTTATTCTTTTAAAAGAATTCATAGAAAAAACATTTTTATTTTCTTCAAAACAAAAAGTAGGGACAAAAAATTAAATTATGTCCTATCGCGTTACATTGCTTTTAAGCCAATTTTGTATGACGAGGGTGGAAATGAAGAGGGTGGGGATGTTGTTCCCTAATAAAAATTTGCGCAACCATATTATAGTTCATCAGGAGGGTGTAAAATAACGGAAAAGGGGACGGGGAAGATCGCGTTAAAAGAGAATAATTCGTCAAAGGGGACTTTCACACTGGAACGCTTCCAAAAAGACAATGAGTCAGAAATCGGGGATGAATATTAAAATAATCCTCATGAATTTAAATTTTTTTTTCTCTTTCTCCCTTTCTTCTGATCGGAAATTTATTAATCTCGGATTTTCAAAATCCTCTTTGTGTTCGATATTATTACATGAGAGGATTATTGGTTTTGAAAGCGTAGTCCGAGGGAAAATGGGACCAATTGAGAGATATTTCGTTTAAAATGTTTGCGTCGGGATAAAGGATGAAAATCCGTTGAGTAAAACGTGAAGAGAAAAAAAATAAATAGAAGGGACTCGTTATAACACCTCAAGTATTTCGATGTTCGTTATTTTTCGATGATTTTTTTTTCTCCCTTCTGAGCACTTGAAGATCTTAGAGCCTTTCTAAATTTTCCAACAAAAAACGCTATTGTTTTTTTGGAATAAAAAATCTGTAGAAATTTCCTCGGAGTCTTTTATGAAGGAAAAACAATTTTTTGATTACGGCTCGAGAGAAGGGGTTGGAATATTGAGTTTTCACCGGGAACCTAAACATTTGTTCAGGTGACACGGGAACGTCCCTCCTTGTTTATTTTCCTAAATATGATTGGCCCCTTACCCTGGCACCTCTACGCCACCCAAACAACCATTTTTTCCCCTTTTGCATCAGGTAAATTGCTCTCCATAATTCAGAAGAATGGAAGCGTTTCTAAAGATTACCGGAGAAATTGAAAATTGGTTCCGGACATATTTTAACTATTAGCCGGGGGTTTTTTTTTTTCAATGATGGATCGGTATGCCGACATTAAAATCGAATTTGTTATAAATGGACTTCCCCCTTCAACTAAAAAATGGACGTACAGTTGAGAAAAAATTCATAGTTCAAGTAGAGTGAGTGGGCATTATTTAGAATGCGGCACTCTTCCTGACACACCTCCCCACCTGACCCAAAAAGAACCATACCAGAAAAATTGCCTGATCCTACCAGACCATACCAGACTCAACAAGACCATACCAGACTCAACAAGACCCTACCAGACTCTACAAGACCCTACCAGACTCAAAAAGACCCTACCAGACTCTAAAAGACCCTTCCAGACCCTACCAGACTCTACAAGACCACATCAGACTCCACAAGACCCTACCAGACCCTACCAGACCATAAAAGACCCTCATTTCTATTTTATCATTCCCTCTATCACAATCATATCTATCTTTTCACTGTGAACCTATCTCCGAGAGCTTTAGTGGATATAGCGGGAAGCAGGAAACAAACCGTCTCCCTAAAGCTCACCGCCAGCGTTCTCCAAGAGATAGAGCCACTCACTAATAAATACTTTTCTCTTGGAAAGCAGAAAAAAAACCTCTTTTTCACCAATAGAAGGCTATAGAATGGTGTAAGCCACTCCACTGACCAATAGAAGGCTCTAGAATTGTGTAAGCCACTCCCACTGACCAATAGAAGGCTCTAGCATGGTGTGAGCCACTCCCACTGACCAATAGATAGCTCAGGCATGGTATAAGCCACTCCCACGGACGAATAGAAGGCTCTAGAATGGTGAAAGCCACTCTCACTAACAAATAGAAGTCTATAGAATGGTGTAAGCCACTCCCACTGACCAATAGAAGGCTCTAGCATGGTGTGAGCCACTCCCACTGACCAATAAATGGCTCTGGCATGGTATAAGCCACTCCCACGGACGAATAGAAGGCTCTAGAATGGTGAAAGCCACTCTCACTAACAAATAGAAGTCTATAGAATGGTGTAAGCCACTCCCACTGACCAATAGAAGGCTCTAGAATGGTTTAAGCCACCCCACTGACCAATAGAAGGCTTTAGAATGGTGTAAGCCACTCCCACTGACCAATAAAAGGCTCTAGAATGGTGTAAGCCACTCCCACTGACCAATAGAAGGCTCTAGAATGGTGTAAGCCACTCCCACTGACCAATGGAAGGCTCTAGCATGGTGTGAGCCACTCCCACTGACCAATAGATAGCTCTGGCATGGTATAAGCCACTCCCACGGACGAATAGAAGGCTCTAGAATGGTGAAAGCCACTCTCACTAACAAATAGAAGTCTATAGAATGGTGTAAGCCACTCCCACTGACCAATAGAAGGCTCTAGCATGGTGTGAGCCACTCCCACTGACCAATAAATGGCTCTGGCATGGTATAAGCCACTCCCACGGACGAAAAGAAGGCTCTAGAATAGTGAAAGCCACTCTCACTAACAAATAGAAGTCTATAGAATGGTGTAAGCCACTCCCACTGACCAATAGAAGGCTCTAGAATGGTTTAAGCCACCCCCACTGACCAATAGAAGGCTCTAGAATGGTATAAGCCACCCCCACTGACCAATAGAAGGCTCTAGAATGGTGTTAGCCACTCCCACTGATCAATAGAAGGCTCTAGAATGGTGTAAGCCACTCCCACTGACCTATAGAAGGCTCTAGCATGGTGTAAGCCACCCCCACTAACAAATAGAAGTCTATAGAATGGTGTAAGCCACTCCCACTGACCAATAGAAGGCTCTAGAATGGTGTAAGCCACTCCTTCTGACCAATAGAAGCCTCTAGCATGCCCGTCTCCCTAAAGCTCACCGCCGCCACCGTTCTCCAAGAGCCACTCACTAATGAATACTTTTCTCTTGGAAAGCAGAAAAAAAACCTCTTTTTCACCGTTATAATGACAGTTTTATCGTTTATTTTGAGAAGAAAGACTTTTTTTTAATCTTCCGTGTTTAGTTTTGACTTGGTAAAGATGTCACATGTTATATCGATTTTTCACGACGTTATAAGTAGGACAGACAGCGGGGAGAAAAAAAAAGAAAAATCAGACAAAAGAAGATTCACGGTTGACATGGGACGAGATAATGATTATCTCCGGATTTAACACGCCGTTGAATTTCAATCGAATACGAATTATCGGAGAACAGTTAGTTTGGGGAAACCGACTGGGTTTTGACCTTTAAACCCCACAGGAAAAAGGGAATTTCACTTTTTTTCCCAACCGCCTTTTTTTTAATAGCTTTCCTTTTCCGCAAGTTGAATATTTTAAAAAATTTGTCCCTCATGTGGAGTTAAGTTGTGTAATCCTTAAGCTGAAGTCACTGATTGCTTTCTAATTGACGACTAATGAAAGTCGTATTGACCGAACGCCCACCCTCTTCGCACTTAACTTCCTCTTTTTCCACTTTACCTCTTCTTCAACCCAATTAACGCCTTCCACCACCCTCAAATACTCTCACCTTAACCAACAAAATGACAGCTACAGCCTCCACAGGATTTTTTTTTCTCCCTTACTCCGACCACTTCTAAGTGGGCCCTTGTTTTGTTCCTTCCTTTTGTTTTTGTCATAGCTTCACTCAGAACATTTTTCCTCTCATATGAGGAAAATATATTTTTTTCTTTCTTCATGAAAGTTAAGTAAATTGACTAAAAATAGCAATGCAATGCCAAGGTCATCTTTAAATTGTAACCCCACCGCATTTTAGACGAGTGCCTACATCTCGTCCGAAATTATTCTCGTCCTAAAAATAGAAAAAGGAAAAAAATAAACTGTATTCTCGTCCGAAAGTATTCTCGTCCTAAAAATAATAGAAAAAGGGAAAATATTAACTGCATTCTCGTCCTAAAGTATTCTCGTCCTAAAAATAATAGAAAAAGGAAAAATATAAACTGTATTCTCGTCCGAAATTATTCTCGTCCTAAAGTATTCTCGTCCTAAAAATAATAGAAAAAGGAAAATATAAACTGTATTCTCGTCCGAAAGTATTCTCGTCCTAAAAATAATAGAAAAAGGAAAATATTAACTGTATTCTCGTCCTAAAGTATTCTCGTCCTAAAAATAATAGAAAAAGGGAAAATATAACTGTATTCTCGTCCTAAAGTATTCTCGTCCTAAAAATAATAGAAAAAGGAAAAATATTAACTGTATTCTCGTCCGAAAAATAATTGAAAAAGGGAAAATATAAACTGTATTCTCGTCCGAAAGTATTCTCGTCCTAAAAATAATAGAAAAAGGAAAAATATTAACTGTATTCTCGTCCTAAAGTATTCTCGTCCTAAAAATAATAGAAAAAGGGAAAATATTAACTGTATTCTCGTCCTAAAGTATTCTCGTCCTAAAAATAATAGAAAAAGGAAAAATATTAACTGTATTCTCGTCCGAAAAATAATTGAAAAAGGGAAAATATAAACTGTATTCTCGTCCGAAAGTATTCTCGTCCTAAAAATATAGAAAAAGGAAAAATATTAACTGTATTCTCGTCCGAAAAATAATTGAAAAAGGGAAAATATAAACTGTATTCTCGTCCGAAAGTATTCTCGTCCTAAAAATAATAGAAAAAGGAAAAATATTAACTGTATTTTCGTCCTAAAGTATTCTCGTCCTAAAAATAATAGAAAAAGGAAAATATAAACTGTATTCTCGTCCGAAAATATTCTCGTCCTAACAGACAACGCCTCTTTTTAGGACGAGATAACAGTAGGTCGAGAAGACATTCGGACGAGTCGATTTCAATACTTATTCAATTTTTTAAATATTATACTTTAATAAAATAGAAATCATCTCGTCCGAAAGTATTCTCGTCCGAAAGTATTCTCGTCCTAAAAATAATAGAAAAAGGAAAAAAAAAACTTTATTCTCGTCCGAAAGTATTCTCGTCCTACTGTCTTCTCGTCCTAAAACTAACGTACAAAAATTGCTGCGTCGGGGAAATGCGGCAGCGTTCCACCCCAGCAAGTTTAGAACTCCATTTTGCGCCTACCGAGCTCATTATCCATCCCAGGGCCGCCTACAGGGTGAGCAAATCCTCGCGAGAGGAAAAAAATAACCCATTTGTGTCATAAAACGAGCACATCCTCGCGAGAGGAAAAAAAATTAACCCCCTTGTGTCACAAAACGAGCTGATCCTCGCAAAAATAAAAATAATAGAAAAAGGAACAATCCACGAACTCCGTGACTTGCGGGGGTGGAACGCTGCCGCATTTCTCCGACGCAGCAATTTTTGTACGTTAGTTTTAGTACGAGAAGACATTAGGCTGAGAATACTTTCGGATTTATATTTTTCATTTAATTTTAAGTAATATTTTATTTTACACATATTTTTAGGACGAGAAGACAGTAGGACGAGAATACTTTCGGACGAGATGATTTCTATTTTATTGAAGTATAATAGTTATAACATTTATATATAAGCAATCGGAAACGAACCTAAAAACCCGTTATTTCATCAAGATTTTGAATATGCTCCCAATTTACAAAAAATTGAAAAAAGTTAGGAAAAAACTTTCTTCGCTTTTAGCTTAATTAAACACTCATAAATTTAAATACAAACTCGTTTTATCGTTTTATTTTAATCATAAAAATTATTATTAAAAAATTTACCTTTTTCCAGATTTTCTACATTTATTATGGTTTTTGACAAAAAACTTGTCTTCAAGTCCACTTGAAAACTTCAGAAAATACCGAAAACTAGCGACCAGTACTACCAACCTTACCTTTTTTATTGTCTCTGCTAAGACCCTTTTCGATCGCCTGAAAAGACCTCCGGAGACTTTGCGTGATATTTTTGAGGTTATTAAATTTTTTTTCCGCCCGTAATTAAAGGTTTTCTAAAGCGTTTTAGACTCTCGTGGTTTACGCTCGGAGACTTTAGGTTTTGTCAAGGATTAAACCATTATTCTCCTTCAAGTTGTAAGCCGAACAGAGACTCTGTTGTCATAGCGACCGCGTAATTAAAATCGGCCTCTCAATGTCGCCCTCGGGAAATCCGTTTATAAATATTTATTATGAAATTAAAACCTCTTTATGGTAGAATAAAAAAAAAATAGATTTTTTTCCCCCCGTGGTCCTAATTTAATTGAATTTAAACCTTGTTTAGTGCCTTTTTATGCTGGGTATGATTTTTTTTTTTGAAAAAGGAATTTCAATTAAAGAAAACAATGGGGTAAGAACGCACGAGTGCTTTTGTTATTTGAAAAAGAAAAAAGACTTGAGGTAGGAAAATGTGAGAGGGGAAAAAAAAGTATGTGAGACTCAAGACATCCATCAAGCGAGTAGGGCGTTATCTCATATCCAGCTTACTTACCACTTATACTATCAACCTTTTCAACGATCCTCTTCAAAAAGCGGGAACCCCCTTTTCCTGGAGTCCCTTTCACCCTTCGCCATCCCTACGACCTTCCGCCGTCCTTTTCACACGATCCGACCTACTTATCTAGGCCTTCTTACTTCGCAAAAATATTATCGGATTACTTTTTATTTAAAGGGCACCAGAGAAGAAAAACAACTCAAAACTTTTTTGATAAATTCACTTAAAGGATGGTTTATTGAAGGCATTTCGTAGTTTATGATCAGGAGCATATGTTTTACTGTAATAACAGATACGAGATTCCTAGGCTCGCATATTGGGTGCCTTTAACCCTTAGGACACTTACGGGCGAGTTACGGCGTCGAATAACCCATAAAGCAAAAGGCGAGGACTCCATCGGTGGCGGTGAAGGGGACCTTTTATGCATACATTCATACACCCACTTTCCTCGCCTATATACCCGGCGAATACATCAACTTTCGGCCCTTCTTAAACCTCCCTTTTCCGACCGTCATGAATGTTTATCATTTAAATGGGCATAAAAGCAAATTAAATGGCGAAACTTTATATACCCAGAAAACGTACGATTCGCATTTTTTTTCTGCTAAAAATACGTTTTTAGAAGGAAAAAATATATACTGGGTTGAGCCATTTAGGAGTGGGGCTAAGTTTTTTAGATCTCTGAAGCAAATGGTAGTGTCTAAAAGAAAAAAAGAGCACCACTTCTCAAAAATTCGATCAAAAATAGTTTCCAGGTAATTTTACACATTTGAGACCACTTCCAATCGTTTTAGAATGGCCAAAAACGTATCTATCGACACCCCACAAGCTAGGTGTGAATTAAAGTTTAGACAAGCCAATAGATGTCGCTAGTGCGGCGAAGCTATTTTTGATCGCATCCATGCTTTGTTGGGTGTCAATTAGTATGTTTTTGGGGTCTCTGAAGCGAATAGTGCTGTCTAAAATGGGGGCATACATCTCATCCTAAAGTATTCTCGTCCTAAAAATAATAAAAAAAGAAAAAATAAAACTGTATTCTCGTACTAATAGGCTACGCCCCTTTTTAGGACGAGATGACAGTAGGACGAGAAGACATTCGGACAAGTGGATTAAAACGATAAAAACGAGTTTGTGTTAAAATTTATAAGTGTTTCTATTTATGTGATTCTATATAAGTGTTTCTATATAAGTGGTTTATTTATAATTTTATAAGTCGCTAAAAGCGAAGAAAGTTTTTTCCTAACTTTTTTCAATTTTTTGTAAATTGGGAGCATATTCAAAATCTTGATGAAATAACGGGTTTTTAGGTTCGTTTCCGGTTGCTTATAACAGTTATAACTTTTGAAAAAATTTAAAATTTAATGATCTCAAAATTTTCAGGCGATCGAAAAGAGTCTTAGTAGAGACAATAAAAACGGTAAGGTTGGTAGTACTGATTCCTCGTTTTCGGTATTTTCTGAAGTTTTCAAAGGGCCGTTGCTAACGAGTCTCCGGATGTCTTTTCAGGCGATCGAAAAGAGTCTTAGCAGAGACAATAAAAACGGTAAGGTTGGTAGTACTGATTCCTCGTTTTCGGTATTTTATGAAGTTTTCAAGGGGCCGTTGCTAACGAGTCTCCGGAGGTCTTTTCAGGCGATCGAAAAGAGTTTAGCAGAGACAATAAAAAAGGTATGGTTGGTAGTACTGATTCCTCGTTTTCGGTATTTTCTGAAGTTTTCAAGGGGACTTAAATGCAAGACAAGTTTTTTGTCAAAAACTATAAAAATGTAGAAAACTGGAAAAAGGTAAATTTTTTAATTATAATTTTTATGATTAAAATAAAAACAATAAAACGAGTTTGTAATTAAATTTATGACTGTTCAATTAAGCTAAAAGCGAAGAATGTTTTTTCCTAACTGTTTCAAATTTTTGGCAAATTGGGAGCAAATTCAAAAAGTTGAGGTTGAGAAAAGTATACTAGTTTGAAGAGCTTCCAACGAAAACTTCTTAAAAGAGAAGGAACAATATAGGAGGGGGGAGTATTAAGGAGGGGAAGTATAATGGAGGAGAAGTTTAGGGAGTGGGAAGTATAAAGAAGTAAAATTTTGAGGACAACTCCAACATCTTCTCAAGTTGGAGATGTTTTAAATTAAAAGAACCAAAAAGGATTATGTCTCCCTTCTTGGAGGTTGGTAATCCTGTACAATTGGAAACCTCGTAATTGTAGGTAATGGGAGACTTCAGCCTTGCTGAGTAGTTCAAATTGATGCTCGCTTCTCCCTTTTCCAAGGGTCCGAAACCAATCTATAGCAATCTAAAAGTCTTCATTAACATCTAAATACGCCTTAACGAGCTATTGAAATAAAGACTTTTTTCTTAAAACTGTCACTTTTGTTTCAACAATTTTTAAACTTTTTGCGGGTTTATGACCTTTTCGTATTCTGCTGTAATAAGAACTACTTAGTTTTTTTTTTTTCATTTTTTTTCTGTGACCACATGTTTTGAAAAGCCGGACACGAAACCCACTCGTTAGCGGAGATGAGAATTACCCCCATTGAACGGAAGGAAAATCCAGGGAAAAGAGAAAAAAAACAATGAAAAGTATCTGACAACCTCTAAACAAGAATCAGAACTTTTGATTGTGCTGCATTCTAGGAGAAACAATGGGAAACGAAGCTATAATATCAGTTTTTGAATTTGCTCCCAATTTACAAAAAATTGACTGAAGTTATAAAATAACATTCTTCGCTTTTCGCTTAATTAAACACTCTTAAATTTAAATACAAACTCGTTTTATAGTTTTAATTTTAGTCATTAGGATTATTAATAAAAATTAAACTTTTTCCTGATTTTCTACATTTTTATGGTTTTTGACAAAAAACTTGTCTTGTATTGAAGTAAATAATGTATTCTGAAGCCACTAGAAAAAAAAAATTTTTTTTCAAAAACCAATAGACTTATTGCAAAATTGGAAAAAAAACTTCAAAAAGGGCGACAACGGCCCCTTCGAAACTTCAGAAAATAACGAAAACGAGGAATCAGTACTGCCAACCTAACCTTTTTTATTGTCTCTGCTAAGACTCTTTTCGATCGCCTGAAAAGACCTCCGGAGACTTTTATCAAGATTTTGAATTTGCTCCCAATTTGCCAAAAATTGAAAAAAGTTAGGAAAAAACAATCTTCGCTTTTAGCTTAATTAAACACTTATAAATTTAAATACAAACTCGTTTTATAGTTTTAATTTTAGTCATTAGGATTATTAATAAAAAATTTACCTCTTTTCTAATTTTCTACAATTTTATGGCTTTTGACAAAAAACTTGTCTTGTATTAAAGTAAATAAATGTATTCTGAAGCCACAAGAAAAATAGAAAATTTTCAAAAACCAGTAGACTTATTGCAAAATTGGAAAAAAACTTTAAAAAGGGCAACAAATTCAAAACTTCAGAAAATAACGAAAACGAGGAATCAGTGCTACCTACCTTACCGTTTTATTGTTTCTGCTGTCAAGGTAACCTTGACAAAAGTGTCCCTCAAGGAACTACTGGCCCTTAATCTAGTTTTTTGCCCTCATTTAGAGGAAATTTAAAATTTAAAATCCATAAAATTGTGCGATAGTTTCAAGCTTCTCGTTTAGTCTACTTTTTTCCCTTAAGACATTTAAGGTGATCGCCTGAAATGACCTCCGGAGACACGTCAGCGAGATATTTTTGAGATTATTAAATTTTTTCAAAGGTTATAACTGTTATAAGCAATTGGAAACGAAACTAAAAACCCGTAATTTTATCAAGTTTTTGAATTTGCTCCCAATTTGCCAAAAATTTGAAACAGTTAGGAAAATCATTCTTCGCTTTTAGCTTAATTAAACACTCATAATTTAAATACAAACTCGTTTTATTGTATTTATTTTAATCATAAAAATTATAATTAAAAATTTACCTTTTTCCAGATTTTCTACATTTTATGGTTTTTGACAAAAAACTTGTTTTGTATTAAAGTAAATAAATGTATTCTGAAGCCACAAGAAAAATTAAAAATTTTCAAAAACCAATAGACTTATTGCAAAATTGGAAAAAAAACTTCAAAAAGGGCTACAACGGCCCCTTCAAAACTTCAGAAAATTAAAGAAAACGAGGAATCAGCGCTACCAACCTTACCATTTTTATTGTCTCTGCTGTCAAGGTAACTTTGACAAAAGTGTCCCTCAAGGAACTATCGGGTTGAGGCAATTTTCAGCCCGGGAACCGTCTGGTATTTGGGTATTTGGCAATTTTCAGCCCGGGAACCATCGAGTTATGGCAATTTTCAGCCCGGGACCCATCGGGTATATGGCAATTTTTAGCCCGGGAACCGTCGGGTATTCCGGGAACCGTCTGGTATTTGGGTATTTGGCAATTTTCAGCCCGGGAACCATCGGGTTATGGCGATTTTCAGCTTGGTAACCATCGGGCTATGGCCATTTTTAGTCCGCGAACCATCGGGTATATGGCAATTTTCAACCCGGGAACCATCAGGCTATGGCAATTTTCAGCCCGGGAACCATCGGGTATAATTATCTCGTTTTGGGAACCATCGGGTAAAATACCTTCTCAACCTTGCACACCTCTAGGGTGAACGGTGGCGACGGTCGCTTTCATACAAAATAATGTCAAGGTAACCTTGACAAAAGTGTCCTTCAAGGAACTACTTGCCCTTTTGCCCTCTTTTAGAGTAAATTTAAAATTGAAAATCATTCATCCATAAAATTGAGCGATAGTTTCAAGCTTCTCGTTTAGTCTACTTTTTTCCCTTAAGATATTTAAGGTAGTAAATCGTTTGCCATGGATCAAGCCTGAGCCTTGATAAGGGCCTCCATTGAACCTTATTATACCAGAATAAATATTCCGGAGGAGCTCGCCCTGTCATTAATCAAGGCTTAAAAATCTGACTCTTCCCTCGTTTTTCCTTCCCATCTTTTACCCCGAGTAATAAAAAGGTCGAAAAAAAAAAATTTCGCATTATCAAATTTCAATTGAGGCGCTCCGGGTATGAAGGGCGAACTCAACATCGGACAAATTTTTTTTTTCATTTTCAGATTCTAGACCTTTTGATGAATACACCCATATAATTTTTATATTGAGTTTGCCCTTTTTTTCCCCTTTAAAATACGTAAAAACCGATATGCGGCAAAGCTCTAACTGCGATATCCGGGCGGGTACGAAGGGCGAACTCCGCATCCTAGTCCACAACCCCCACTCCTTTTCCCATTCCTGGGCAATACTTTTCTATTGAGTTCGCCCGTAACATAAAACTTTAAAATGCGAATATCTCGAAACTACGTTTTGTTGAGTTCGCCCTTCGTACCCGGAGCGCCTCAATTTTTCTTATTAAAAAAAAGTTACTTACGTATATCGAAGGAAGAAACAAGCGGGGTGAGGACGAATATGGCGAGCAGAGCGTATTCCATCCCTCTTCCCCCTGAAAAAAAATTAAAAAAATCAATTGATATTTCTGCCATGAAATTAAATAGCGTTTTGTAATGTTTACAGGAGTCACGCCATCTTAAGTTGATAAATTATAAATATCGTGACCCAAATTTTGTTCCTCTGGTGGTTTAAGGCGTTGAAAAGATGTGAGGCGCTCCGGGTACGAAGGGCGAACTCGACATCGGACAAATTTTTTTTTTTTTCATTTTTAGATTCTAGACCTTTTGGAGAATACACCCATGTACATCTCGTCCGAATGTATTCTCGTCCTACTGTCTTCTCGTCCTAAAAATATGTGTAAATAAAATGTAGGCACTCATTTTTAGGACGAGAATACTTTACGATGAGAATACTCTCGGACGATATGTAGGCACTCATTTTTAGGATGAGAATACATTTCATTTAATTTTAAGTAATATTTTATTTTACACATATTTTTAGGACGAGAAGACAGTAGGACGAGAACTTTCGGACGAGATGTAGGCACTCATTTTTATGACGAGAATACTTTCGGATGAGATGAGGGCACTTATATTTAGGAGGAGGAGACAGTAGGATGAGAATACATTTATTTCATTTAATTTTAAGTAATGTTTTATTTTACACATATTTTTAGGACGAGAAGACAGGAGGACGAGACTACTTTCGGACGAGATGTAGGCACTCATTTTTAGGACGAGAATATTTAGGACGAGAATACTTTCGGACGAGATGTAGGCACTCATTTTTAGGACGAGAATACTTTCGGACGAGATGTAAGCACTCGTTTTTTGGACGAGAAGACAGAAGGATGAAAATACATTCATTTAATTTTAAGTAATATTCTATTTTACACATATTTTTAGGACGAGAAGACAGTAGGGCGCGAATCCTTTCGGACGAGATGTAGGCATTCATTTTTAGGACGAAAATGCTTTAGGATGAGAATACTTTCGGACGAGATGTGGGCACTCATTTTTAGGACGAGAATACTTTCGGATGAGATGTAGGCACTCATTTTTTTTCATTTTCAGATTCTAGACCTTTTGAAGAATACACCCATGTAATTTTTATGTTGAGTTTGCCCTTTTTCCCCCTTTAAAATACGTAAAAACCGATATGCGGCAAAGCTCTAACTGCGATATCCGAGCGGGTACGAAGGGCGAACTCGTAACCTAGTCCACTACCCCCACTCCCTTTCCGGGAGCCAAAAACCTTTTCCTCTATGATTCTATAAAATCTAAAATCTCGCCACGAAAATTCCAGAGAGTGACTTTTCTGTCGAGTTCGCCCTTAACAGAAAATTTAAAATGCGAATATCTCGAAACTACGTTTTGTCGAGTTCGCCCTTCGTACCCGGAGCGCCTCATGTTTTAATACGAATGTGAATTTTGTTATTTATTAAAAGAGTCGTTCTGGGAATGGTTGTGCGCAACAGGGAGCGAATGAGGGGTTTAACATCTTAAATGAGCTATTAATTTCAAACCCTATAGGGCACCCCTGGGGCCCTTTTCCCGCTAGACCTTTGTACTGTCTAATTAAGACTTTTACGAATGTTTTCTCTAATTGGAGGTTAAATTGTTGAAATTTTATTGTGGTAATAAACTAGTTTCAAGGTTTTACAAGCTATATAATGGGAGCTCAAACTGGTTTTTGAGACCGAAAACGATTCGTTTGGTCTAGGCACTTGAGGGTATGTTATACCAATTAATACGGTGGCGTTTTTCTTACGTATTTTTCTCAAATTTTCCAGAAAACTATTGATTTTTAATAATTTTTTTTCTTTTTGATTATGCTGCAGTCTTGGAGAAATGATCGGAATGAAACTAAAAGCGTAAAATCAAGTTTTTATTAAAAATATGTCTAATATAAAATATTACTTAAAATTAAATGAAATGTATTCTCATCCTTCTGTCTTCTCGTCCTAAAAACGAGTGCCTACATCTTTGTCCGAAAGTATTCTCGTCCTAAAGTATTCTCGTCCTAAAAATGAGTGCCTACATCTCGTCTGAAAGTATTCTCGTCCTAAAAATGAGTGCCTACATCTCGCTCGAAAGTATTCTCGTCCTAAAAATGAGTGCCTACATCTCGTCCGAAAGTATTCTCGTCCTAAAAATGAGTACCTACATCTCGTCCGAAAGTATTCTGGTCATAAAAATGAGTGCCTACATCTCGTCCGAGAGTATTCTCGTCCTAAAAATGAGTGCCTACATCTCGTCCGAGAGTATTCTCGTTCTAAAAATGAGTGCCTACATCTCGTCCGAAAGTATTCTCGTCCTAAAATGAGTGCCTAGATCTCGTCCGAAAGTATTCTCGCCCTAAAAATGAGTGCCTACATCTCGTCCGAAAGTATTCTGGTCATAAAAATGAGTGCCTACATCTCGTCTGAGAGTATTCTCGTCCTAAAAATGAGTGCCTACATCACGTCCGAAAGTATTCTCGCCCTAAAAATGAGTGCCTACATCTCGTCCGAGAGTATTCTCGTCCTAAAAATGAGTGCCTACATCTCGTCCGAAAGTATTCTCGCCCTAAAAATGAGTGCCTACATCTCGTCCGAAAGTATTTTGGTCATAAAAATGAGTGCCTACATCTCGTCTGAGAGTATTCTCGTCCTAAAAATGAGTGCCTACATCACGTCCGAAAGTATTCTCGCCCTAAAAATGAGTGCCTACATCTCGCTCGAAAGTATTCTCGTCCTAAAATGAGTGCCTACATCTCGTCCGAAAGTATTCTCGTCCTAAAAATGAGTACCTACATCTCGTCCGAAAGTATTCTGGTCATAAAAATGAGTGCCTACATCTCGTCCGAGAGTATTCTCGTCCTAAAAATGAATGCCTACATCTCGTCCGAGAGTATTCTCGTTCTAAAAATGAGTGCCTACATCTCGTCCGAAAGTATTCTCGCCCTAAAAATGAGTGCCTACATCTCGTCCGAAAGTATTTTGGTCATAAAAATGAGTGCCTACATCTCGTCTGAGAGTATTCTCGTCCTAAAAATGAGTGCCTACATCACGTCCGAAAGTATTCTCGCCCTAAAAATGAGTGCCTACATCTCGCTCGAAAGTATTCTCGTCCTAAAAATGAGTGCCTACATCTCGTCCGAAAGTATTCTCGTCCTAAAATGAGTACCTACATCTCGTCCGAAAGTATTCTGGTCATAAAAATGAGTGCCTACATCTCGTCCGAGAGTATTCTCGTCCTAAAAATGAGTGCCTACATCTCGTCCGAGAGTATTCTCGTTCTAAAAATGAGTGCCTACATCTCGTCCGAAAGTATTCTCGTCCTAAAAATGAGTGCCTAGATCTCGTCCGAAAGTATTCTCGCCCTAAAAATGAGTGCCTACATCTCGTCCGAAAGTATTCTGGTCATAAAAATGAGTGCCTACATCTCGTCTGAGAGTATTCTCGTCCTAAATATGAGTGCCTACATCACGTCCGAAAGTATTCTCGCCCTAAAAATGAGTGCCTACATCTCGTCCGAGAGTATTCTCGTCCTAAAAATGAGTGCCTACATCTCGTCCGAAAGTATTCTCGCCCTAAAAATGAGTGCCTACATCTCGTCCGAAAGTATTTGGTCATAAAAATGAGTGCCTACATCTCGTCTGAGAGTATTCTCGTCCTAAAAATGAGTGCCTACATCACGTCCGAAAGTATTCTCGCCCTAAAAATGAGTGCCTACATCACGTCCGAAAGTATTCTCGCCCTAAAAATGAGTGCCTACATCTCGTCCGAGAGTATTCTCGTCCAAAAGTATTCTCGTCCTAAAAATAAGGGGCCTACATCTCGTCCGAAAGTATTCTAGTCATAAAAATGAGTGCCTACATCTCGTCCGAGAGTATTCTCGTCCTAAAAATGAGTGCCTACATCTCGTCCGAGAGTATTCTCGTTCTAAAATGAGTGCCTACATCTCGTCCGAAGTATTCTCGTCCTAAAAATAAGTGCCTACATCTCGTCCGAAAGTATTCTCGTCCTAAAAATGAGTGCCTACATCTCATCAGAAAGTATTCTCGTCCTACTGTCTTCTCGTCCTAAAAATGAGTGCCTACATCTCGTCCGAAAGTATTCTCGTCCTAAAAATGAGTGCCTACATCTCGTCCGAGAGTATTCTCGTCCTAAAAATGAATGCCTACATCTCGTCCGAAAGTATTCTCGTCCTACTGTCTTCTCGTCCTAAAATATGTGTAAAATAAAATGTAGGCACTCATTTTTAGGACGTGAATACTTTAGGATGAGAATACTTACGGACGAGATGTAGGCACTCATTTTTAGGACGAGAAGACTGTAGGATGAGAATACATTTCATTTAATTTTAAGTAATATTTATTTACACATATTCTTAGGACGAGAAGACAGTAGGACGAGACTAATTTCGGACGAGATGTAGGCACTCATTTTTAGGACGAGAATAATAATTTAGGATGAGAATACTTTCGGACGTTATGTAGGCACTCATTTTTAGGACGAGAAGACAGAAGGAGGTGAATACATTTCATTTAATTTTAAGTAATATTCTATTTTACACATATTTTAGGACGAGAAGATAGTAGGACGAGAGTACTTTAAGATGAGAATACTTTCGGACGAGATGTAGCCACTCATTTTTAGGACGAGGATACTTTAGGATGAGAATACTTTCGGACGAGATGTAGGCACTCATTTTTAGGACGAGAATACCTTAGGACGAGAATACCTTAGGACGAGAATACTTTCGGACGAGATGTAGGCACTCATTTTTAGGACGAGAATACTTTCGGACGAGATGTAGGCACTCATTTTAGGACGAGAATACTTTCGGACGAGATGTAGGCACTCAAAAAATCGTCTGTATCTCAGTAAATAAATGTATCCTAAAGGCAAATAAAAAATAAAAAAATTTAAAAAACCAACAGTTTTCTCCCAAAATCGGAACAAATTTTGAAGAAAAACCTCGTCATATTAAGTGTATTGAAAATAAAGAAAATGGAACTTCAGATTGTATGGATAATTGATAAATGATAATTTCATATAAAATTCACGTAGCAGTTATTTCGGGGAACCGTCCCAATGTCAAGTGATGTAGGAGTCAAAATTTATTTTAAAAATTCTCCAAATCCATTTCGCATTTTAAATAATTAAACACGTGGGTTTATTTTCAGTCGTGAGTGCCGGAGTGACGTTTTTAATTTTAAATGAGTTCTATTTTACGCACACGAGTGATTTCAAATAAATTTATAAGTGCATACGTTATATTGATATGAGGCGCTCCGGGTACGAAGGGCGAACTCGACAAAACGTAGTTTCGAGATATTCGCATTTTAAAGTTTTCTGTTAAGGGCGAACTCGACAGAAAAATCACTCTCTGGAATTTCGTGGCGAGATTTTAGAATCATCATAGAATCATAGAGAAAAGGGTTTTTTAAAATCACCAAATCTCGAAAAGAAAAAAAAAAAATTAAATAAAAAAGGTTGAGAGTAGAGCTTTGCCTCATATCGGTTTTTACGTATTTTAAAGGGGAAAAAAGGGGAAACTCAATATAAAAATTACATGGGTGTATTCTTCAAAAGGTCTAGAATCTGAAAATGAAAAAAAAAATTTGTCCGATGTCGAGTTCGCCCTTCGTATTCGGAGCGCCTTAATTGATATTTTGAGGAATGAATGTAGGTTTTTGTGAGGCTGTCGGATGGCTTTGGAGTTTTATTAAGTTGAGAAGTTTTTTTTTTTCGGCTGGGATGTCTTTGTAACGCGTTGACAGGGTAGGGCAAAAGGTAATCTCATTCTGCGAAGTCACGCAAAACCGTTGTGAATAAGCCGTAGATATAAATCTGACCCTTCCCGTCCCTCACAAACCCCGTGAATCGCCTGACCTTATCTTCAAAATGTAATTGTGTTTATTCGTGAAAAGCTATCTCCTTCCTATTGTTTTCGACGAAACTTTTTATTATTTATTTTTATTTTCGACGCGTTTTCAACCTCTATTCTGCTTGAAAAGCTTTTCCTCTTTCAACTCCTAGAAACTGCACCTGAAAGTCCACTAAGCCGTGAAATTAAAATTGACTTTTTTTCCCTCCTCAACTAGAATATTCGGCTTGACAAATACGAGACGTTATTAAAACTGCTCTTTTATCCTTATCCTCCTATATTAAAAATCCTCTCGTTTTTTAAAAGAAAAGAGATAAAGTAGTGACTTTTTTCCTTGAAAAAAAAAATGTATTACTCATGTGTGGGCGTCCTCTGAAGTGGAAATGAGAGGAGTTGAGCCGGGAAACAAATACGAAAAAATGACTCTCGACATTCGCGGGTAAGAGAGATAAGGGAATAAAAGTTGAGGAGGGAGAAAGCGTGAAAAACGGGGGTGAGATTCGTCGGAAAAGAACTTCTTGATATTTACCTTACTTTTTTAATAGAAATTTCCTGAAGCCTCGAAGCTTTGTGATTTTGAGATTAAAATTAACGGATGATTCTAACCAGAAATATAAGATAACGGGCGATTATAACGAGTGCCTACATCTCGTCCGAAAGTATTCTCATCCTAAAGTATTCTCGTCCTAAAAATAATAGAAAAAGAAAAAATATAAACTGTATTCTCGTCCTAACAGCCTACGCCCCTTTTTAGGACGAGATGACAGTAGACGAGAAGACATTCGGACAAGTGGATTTCAATTTTTATATATTCTTTAAATATTATACTTTATTAAAATAGAAATAATCTAGTCCGAAAGTATTCTCGTCCTACTGTCTTCTCGTCCTAAAAATGAGTGCCTACATCTCGTCCTACTGTTTTCTCGTCCTAAAAATATGTGTAAAATAAAATTTTACTTAAAATTAAGTGAAATGTATTCTTATCCGAAAGTATTCCCGTCCTACTGTCTAGGGCCGCCTGGGTGAGCAAATCCTCGCGAGAGGAAAAAAATTAACCCCATTGTGTCATAAAGGAGCTGATCCTCGCAAAAAAACAAACAAACCGTCCCTGACTTGCTGGGGTGGAACGCTGCCTAATTTTTCCGACGCAGAAATTTTTGTACGCTAGTTTTAGGACGAGAAGACAGTAGGACGAGAAGATAGTAGGACGAGAATACTTCGGATTAGAATACATTTCATTTAATTTTAAGTAATATTTATTTTACACATATTTTTAGGACGAGAAGACAGTAGGACGAGAATACTTTCGGACGAGATGATTTATATTTTATTAAAGTATAATATTTAAAAAATGGTATAAAATTGAAATCCACTCGTCCGAATGTCTTCTCGTCCTACTGTCATCTCGTCCTAAAAGGGGCGAAGCCTGTTAAGACGAGTTTACAGTTTATATTTTTTCTTTTTCTATTATTTTTAGGACGAGAATACTTTCGGACGAGATGTGTGCCCCCAAACATGACAAGTCGGATTTTACCTCCTAACGTTTGTTTCAAATAATAGACATCGCAGCATATTCGCCACTAAAAGTAGTTTCCTTCTTTTAAGCATTAAAAATAATTGGAAAACTTTTTGCAAAAGCTCATTCACCTTACAATAATTCCCCCTTCGTTATACTTCCCCCTCCGTTAACCTCCCCCCTCCGTTATACTTCCCCTTCCTTATACTTACTTTCCCCTCCTATATTTTACTTATCTTTAAGGAAGTTTTCGTTGGAAGCTCTTCAAACTAGTACCTTTCACTGTTAACACGATCCATTATAATGGATGATTCTAACAATTTTTTACTTATTTTTCTTTTAAATAAACAAGTTCAAACTAAAATTTAAAACAAACATAATTAAAAAAGTTTTTTTTTGTGGGTCAATTTTTGAGGAGAAAAATTGGGTGACTAGAAAAGTGCTTTTAAAAAAGTTTTTGAGGGTTTAATCAGGTCTGGAAGAAAAAAAAAAAATTCTTGTTTACACGATCCATTTCCCAAGATATTCTTTTCTTTAGGCAAAGTGGGTCAATGTTTATAAAAGCCTCTTTCCTTCTCTGACCGAAACTTATTCTTTATTCCGTTCTTGTATTTAAAAAAAAAAAAAAAAAAAAAAAAAAAAAAAAAAAAAAAAAGTTGAGGGGTTTGCTTGAAGTTGTCAAGATTTGCATGACAATTGAGAGCATTACTGAAGGGCGGTAAGTAACCGGCCTTCAAGTTCCCGACCCCAAAAACACTCCTCGTAACTTTCCAATTTAATCTTCCACCCCCCTCCGCAGACACCAAAACCCATCTTCTACGTAATTAGCATTTTCTCAGCTCGCCCGCTTGGGCTTCTACCATTATCCCAGACGTCTTAGAAATTCGTCTTTTGACATTGTCACACAAAAGTCCTCCCTGACATCCGACTACAAGTTTATATTGTCTTTCTACTTCCTACTCTTAAGATCGAGTGTATACGTGTCGACATAATGCGGTTCGCCATAATGCATTTGACCATAAGCATAAATCGCGAGTTACCGTTCATCATAAATAATCTGCAACTCAACATAAAGAAACAGTCGAAAACGTACGCCATAATGATACATTTCAACATAAAGAAGATATTACATTTGTCTCGACATAAAATTTGTCCTTTCAACATAACACAGTTGAACACAAAGGAAACTTGTCGTTTCGCCATAAAACTGTTTCCGTCGTTTGGGCATAATATCTTCCCTAAACTAGGAAAGCCAAAGAGTAAGCCTATTTTCGCTGTTTAAAACGCATTATGGCGAAACGAAAAAAACCCTTAAAATTTGACATTTCATCATAACGACGCGCTTTTATGGCGAGAAGCGTTATGGTGACTTGCACTTTTTAATTCGATGGCGAAACAACAGTTTGTAGAGAGGCTTTTATGGTGAGAAGTTATGGTGACTTGCGCTATTTTAAGTCGATGGCGAAACAACAGGTTTAAAGAGAGGCTTTTATGGTGAGAAGCGCTATGGTGAGAAGCATTATGGTGAGAAGCGTTATGGTGACTCGCACATTTTTAAGTCGATGGCGAAACAACAGGTTTAAAGAGAGGCTTTTATGGTGAGAAGCGTTATGGTGACTTGCACTTTTATAAGTCGATGGCGAAACAAAAGGTTTAAAGAGAGGCTTTTATGGTGAGAAGCGCTTTGGTGAGAAGCATTATGGTGAGAAGCGTTTATGGTGACTCGCACATTTTTAAGTCGATGGCGAAACAACAGTTTAAAGAGAGGCTTTTATGGTGAGACGCGTTATGGTGACTCGCACTTTTTTAAGTCGATGGCGAAACAACAGGTTTAAAGAGAGGCTTTTATGGTGCGAAGCGATATGGAGACTTGCACTTTTTTTATGTCGACTTGCATTTATTGAAGTCGTTTATGGCGAAACGCTTTATGTTCAATTGCATTATGGTGAACTACAGATTTTTATGTTGAAATACAGAGTTTTTCTGTTCAACTGCTTTGCCATCGCATTTTGGGACCATTCTTTTAGTGGACGGGATTTAAAGAGTTATTTAAATTAGAAGGGAACAAATGTACGAATTCATTATAAAAAAGGGGGCTTCCGAACCATTGAAAGGATTAAATTACCATCGCGTACGCGTAGATAAAATCGAGGAATTAAGCGGAAAGTTCTCGAGGATGCTAACGGAGGTAACTTGTCACCTTATCCTTAATGTCTTGTATTTTACGAAACAATAGAATTAGTTTTTCAGCTTCTTTGGCACCTCCCAATTCGTTTTTAGACTTTGATATTTTTTTGTGACGAAAATTTAAACAACAACCACTTGATGCTTCAAGCGTCAACTGATCCACCCCTCGATTAATTGAGTTAACAGTTTTCTACCCTACTTCAAATATAAACATTAAATAAAAAAGGTGAATGACGCCTTGGAGAACCCCCCAGATTATATCCGAGAATAAAAGAGAGAAAAAAAGGGTTTGGCACCTGACCTTTCGAAAATAGGCGTAGGGCTCCCAGAGGAAACGGCGGGCAGATTGCCTTGGGCCACCGCGGCCCCATTCGATAACTAAACACTGATTGGAAACTCGATTCCTTCTTTAAATTTAAATTACACTTCAGACTTTTTTCCTTCTTTTGACACATGAAAAAAAATTTTTCAGGCTTACCAACTTTTGTACTTCCCCAAGTCAGTTGTGACAAACTTTTTTAAAAGAAAATATTGATTTTCACCCAAGAATTTCTCACCCCTACAAATGACAAGTTAAAAATTCATTCTCACGCCAAAATGTCAACATTAACAATTAACCAAACGATGTTTTCGTGAGAAATAATTTTATGAAGCGTCAAAATAATTTATTGCGGTTTAATATGAATAAAAACGAAATTTTTGTAAATAAAATAGCATCTTTAATCGAATTTTCACACGCAGAAAAGGCTAAATTAATATGAATGTTCGGAAAAAAAGGAATAAATGCTTTAAGGAGGTATGATGGTTTTTAAGTGAGTTGCTTTACGAATTTTTGTTGTTAACAACGGTTTTCGGTATTTCCCTTCTATCTCGGAAACCGTCGCTCAAAACGAAAAAATGTCCTAAGTAAAAGTTGTAGGTACTAAAATTTACTACATTAAATATATTATTAGTTTTTTTCCGTCAGAGCAATACTCTAGGAGATATGGAAGTATTTAAGTTGGTTGCTTTGCAAATTTTTCGTTGTTAACAACGGTTTTCGGTTTTTCCCTTTTATCTCGGAAACCGTCGCTCAAAACGAAAAAACGTCTTAAGAAAAGTCGTAGCTACGGAAATTTCCTACAAAAAAGGTTTCATTGGTTTTTTTGTCAGAGCAATACTTAAGGAGATATGAGGGTTCTTAAGTGAGTTGCTTTGCAAATTTTCATTGTGAGTAACGGTTTTCGGTTTTTCCCTTCTATCTCGGAAACCGTCGCTCAAAACGAAAAAATGTTTAAAGTAAAAGTTGTAGGTACAAAGATTTCCGACAAAAGTTTCTTTATTCATTATTTGCGTAAGAGCAATATTTAAGGAGTTATGAGGTTAAAACTAATAATCCTACAGAGCCTGCCTGAAAACTTAAAACCTTCATATCTCCTAAAATATTGCTCTGACGGAAAAAACAAATAAATATTTTATGTAGTAAATTCCCGTAGCTACAACTTTTACCTAGCACATTTTTCGTTTTGAGCGACGGTTTCCAAGATAGAAAGGAAAAACCGAAAACCGTTGCTCACAACGAAATATGTACAAAGCAACCAACTTAAAACCCTCATATCCCCTTAAAAAAAATATTCTCCAGAACAAATTGTCCGCAAAATCCTTATCTTTTGTTGTTCTGAACAAAAATTGTTCCTAAGCCTTCACCTGACGTCATTTTCTCCTTTAGATAAACGCTCTGACGTAACTTATCGGTAAAACTTCCCCTTTGACAAATTCCTTTTAAAACAAAAGTTTCTCAGGGTTAAAAACACAAGGAAAAATATTTCTCCCGATACTTTTAGCATAGTTTTGACAGCTTCTTTCCTAAAGCATACTTTAGGAGTGGTTTAAATTAAGAGTATTAAAGGTACTCATCCTTTTTAAAAAATTCTTAAAAGCACCTTTTTAGACGTTTAAAGAACACTTGCCGATAAGAAGTGAATGCATAATTTTGTTAAGAATAATAAAACTTCATCAAAAGATTCCTTTTCCTTCTAAGGGATACCTTAAATTATTTGCATTATCCAAAGAATCTGAATAAAATTACCATATTTCAAAAAAAAATCTGAGTTCTAAAATTTTTTTAAGGTTGAAAAACTATTTTAACATTTTTTATGATAAAAATTGGTGTTGTGCGGGTTCCTTTAGGGTTTTAATATTCTCCGGAGCCTTCACATTTTTTTTAAAGCTTCATTTCTTTTTTAAAGGTTCTTAAGAATTTGCCGTTCTTTTTTATTTTTTTATTTTCGGGAGAGCGGTGTGGATTTTTAAGATTTCCTTCTCACCCCTGGAAGGCCGGGAGATCTGGAGCATAAAGAAGACACCCTTCCTTCATTTGTAACACTTTTTTATTGCTCCGCACCTTCTTTTAAAAGCCTTTTCATGTTCTATTTATCATTTTTTTCGTCCTTTAGTTACTCTTTTTATCATTTTAAAATGTAAAAGAGAAAAAAATTAATTAAAACGATTAAAGCATTATATCGAACCGTTCCACAGTGCTCTGAATGATAGGCCACAGTGGGCAAAAATCATTTTTTCATTGTTTTTAGTTTTAAATGTCCAAACGCAGTTTAAAACAAGATTTTATAGATAAATTATTCAATACAATCCAATCCAATCCAATTGGAATCCAGTCCAATCCAATCGGAATCCAGTCCAATCCAATCGGAATCCAATCCAATCCTATCGGAATCCAGTCCAATACTATCGGAATCCAGTCCAATCCAATCGGAATCCAGTCCAATCCAATCGGAATCCAGTCCAATCCAATCCAATTGGAATCCAGTCCATTCCAATTGGAGTCCAATCACATCCAATTGGAATTCAGTCCAATCCAATCGGAATCCAGTCCAATCCAATCCAATTGGAATCCAGTCCAATTCAATCGGAATCCAGTCCAGTCCAATTCAATTGGAGTCCAATCCATCCAATTGGAATCCAGTCCATTCCAATTGGAGTCCAATCACATCCAATTGGAATTCAGTCCAATCCAATCGGAATCCAGTCCAATCCAATCGGTATCCAATCCATCCATCGGAATCCAGTCCAATCCAATCGGAATCCAATCCAATCCAATCGGAATCCAATCCAATCCAATCGGAATCCAGTCCAATCCAATTGGAATCCAGTCCAATCCAATCCAATCCAATCCAATCGGAATCCAGTCCAATCCAATCCAATTGGAATCCAGTCCATTCCAATTGGAATCCAGTCCAATTCAATCGGAATCCAATCCAATCCAATCGGAATCCAGTCCAATCCAATCGGAATCCAGTCCAATCTAATCTAATCCAATCCAATCCAATTGGAATCCAGTCCAATCCAATCCAATCGGAATCCAGTCCAATCCAATCCAATTGGAATCCAGTCCATCCAATTGGAGTACAATCACATCCAATCGGAATCCAGTCCAATCCAATTGGAATCCAGTCAAATCCAATCCAATCCAATCCAATTGGAATCCAGTCCATTCCAATTGGAGTCCAATCACATCCAATTGGAATCCAGTCCAATCAAACGGAATCCAATCCAATCGGAATCCAGTCCAATCCAATCCAATTGGAATCCAGTCCAATCCAATCCAATTGGAATCCAGTCCAATCCAATCCAATTGGAATCCAGTCCAATCCAATCCAATTGGAATCCAGTCCATTCCAATTGGAGTCCATCACATCCAATTGGAATCCAGTCCAGTCAATCGGAATCCAGTCCAATCCAATCGGAATCCATCCAATCCTATCGGAATCCAGTCCAATCCAATCGGAATCCAGTCCAATCCAATCGGAATCCAGTCCAATCCAATCGGAATCCAGTCCAATCCAATCGGAATCCAGTCCAATCCAATCGGAATCCAGTCCAATCCAATCGGAATCCAGTCCAATCCATTTGGAATCCAGTACAATCCAATTGGAATCCAGTCCAGTCCAATCCAATTGGAGTCCAATCCAATCCAATCGGAATCCAGTCCAATCCAATCGGAATCCAGTCCAATCCAATCGGAATCCAGTCCAATCCAATCCAGACCAATCCAATTGGAATCCAGTCCAATCCAATCCAATTGGAATCCAGTCTAATCCAATCCAATTGGAATCCAGTCCAGTCCATCCAATCGGAATCCAGTCCAATCCAATCGGAATCCAATCCAATCCAATCGGAATCCAGTCCAATCCAATCGGAATCCAGTCCAATCCAATCGGAATCCAGTCCAATCCAATCGGAATCCAATCCAATCCAATTGGAATCCAGTCCATTCCAATTGGAGTCCAATCACATCCATTTGGAATCCAGTCAATCCAATTGGAATCCAGTCCAGTCCAATCCAATTGGAGTCCAATCCAATCCAATCGGAATCCAGTCCAATCCAATCGGAATCAGTCCAATCCAATCGGAATCCAGGCCAATCCAATCGGAATCCAGTCCAATCCAATCGGAATCCAGTCCAATCCAATCGGAATCCAATCCAATTCAATCGGAATCCATCCAATCCAATCCAATCCAATCCAATTGGAATCCAGTCCATTCCAATTGGAGTCCAATCACATCCATTGGAATCCAGACCAATCCAATTGGAATCCAGTCCAATCCAATCCAATTGGAATCCAGTCCAATCCAATCCAATTGGAATCCAGTCCAATCCAATCCAATTGGAATCCAGTCCATTCCAATTGGAGTCCAATCCATCCAATTGGAATCCAGTCCAGTGCAATCGGAATCCAGTCCAATCCAATCGGAATCCAGTCCAATCCAATCGGAATCCAGTCCAATCCAATCGGAATCCAGTCCAATCCAATCGGAATCCAATCCAATTCAATCGGAATCCAGTCCAATCGGAATCCAGTCCAATCCAATCCAATTGGAATCCAGTCCAATCCAATCCAATTGGAATCCAGTCCATTCCAATTGGAGTCCAATCCATCCAATTGGAATCCAGTCCAGTGCAATCGGAATCCAGTCCAATCCAATCGGAATCCAGTCCAATCCAATCGGAATCCAGTCCAATCCAATCGGAATCCAATCCAATTCAATCGGAATCCAGTCCAATCGGAATCCAGTCCAATCCAATTGGAATCCAGTCCATTCCAATTGGAGTCCAATCAGATCCATTTGGAATCCAGTACAATCCAATTGGAATCCAGTCCAGTCCAATCCAATTGGAGTCCAATCCAATCCAATCGGAATCCAGTCCAATCCAATCGGAATCCAGTCCAATCCAATCGGAATCCAGTCCAATCCAATCCAGACCAATCCAATTGGAATCCAGTCCAATCCAATCCAATTGGAATCCAGTCCAATCCAATCCAATTGGAATCCAGTCCAGTCCAGTCCAATCGGAATCCAGTCCAATCCAATCGGAATCCAATCCAATCCAATCGGAATCCAGTCCAATCCAATCGGAATCCAGTCCAATCCAATCGGAATCCAGTCCAATCCAATCGGAATCCAATCCAATCCAATTGGAATCCAGTCCATTCCAATTGGAGTCCAATCACATCCATTTGGAATCCAGTACAATCCAATTGGAATCCAGTCCAGTCCAATCCAATTGGAGTCCAATCCAATCCAATCGGAATCCAGTCCAATCCAATCGGAATTCAGTCCAATCCAATCGGAATCCAGTCCAATCCAATCGGAATCCAGTCCAATCCAATCGGAATCCAGTCCAATCCAATCGGAATCCAATCCAATTCAATCGGAATCCAGTCCAATCCAATCCAATCCAATCCAATTGGAATCCAGTCCATTCCAATTGGAGTCCAATCACATCCAATTGGAATCCAGACCAATCCAATTGGAATCCAGTCCAGTCCAATCCAATTGGAATCCAGTCCAGTCCAATCCAATCGAAATCCCCACGTCACATTCTTGTTCACCGAGTAAGGAAAATCGTACAAAAATTTGGTGAAAACTACGGTCGCCCTTCCCCAAAACCTGACGTGGAGGTATCACAATAACTTCTTTAAGGAAGTTAAAAATCGTTAGTTTTCAAAAATTATTCAAACAAACGAGTTAATTTCTCGACTCCAACTCGTCAATTTAGGGCCCGGATGGTTTTCATCTGGGTAAGCGACTTTTCCGCTCCGTCACTTCGGTCTAACTCGGCATAAGGAGCGATTATGAAAATACGAGAGGATTTAAGGTTTATTAAAACCCCCATAAGGTGACCTCATTCCCAAAATGACGTCATTTCAACTAATAATTGGCTGGCATCCTAGCTCAAGTGGTCAGAGTTTAAAAAAGAGGAATCCCATAGAATTGGGAGTGAAAAAGAGAGAAAATGAGTCGTCTGTCAATATTTGATTCGACCCTGTTAAATGAAATGTTTGATTCTCCCTCTCGTCTTTTTTTTTTTATTCCCCCGCTGAAATTGTGTCCAGGCACACACAGACGCTCTTTTTATCGCTAACAAAATTAAAAGGAAATCCCTTTTTTGAGGTTCTTTGTACAAATAGGACTAAATTACGTTTGTGCTAGTCGAAACTGAAATTTAATTATAATTTTTTAAGTATCAAAAAGGGAATTTTCAAAGGTTAAATGAGTTAAACCGAAGTCCTGTCTCTATGGTTTTTAAATATTTTATTTTACATTAAAAGAACATTTTAAAATATTCCCGAATTTCAAGTTTAAAAAAATAAAAGACCCTATGGTAGGACGCTTCATTTTTTGCCTAAATCTCTGATTTTTCACGGGCCAAAGTAAACTAATGCATCCAGTTGGTTAAAATCTGCCACTGACTCATCATAGCCATATCAGCAATATTGTCTATTCTGCTAACGACAGTCTAGCTGATGATGAAGCCTGTTTAGCCGACGGTCTTTCGACTTTTAAGCTGAGGATCTCTCGACTATTTAGCTGAGGGTCTCTCGACTTTTCAGCTGACGATTAAGCAGTGTTTTAGCTGACGATTAAGCGACTGTTCAGCTGACGGATAAGCGACCACTTAGCTGACAATAATGGGACTGTTTAACTGGAGATTCAATAACTGTTTAATCGTAAGCAAAACAGTCTTTTGCTCTTCAGCAAAAAAGTAGCTTGTTCGTCAGCTAAAAAGTTACATAATCGTCATATAACTAACATAACCCTCAGCTAATCAGACTTTAAACCTTCGGATTAACATTCATTTTTAGCTGACGGATAAGCGAACGTTTAGCTGACGATTAAGCGACTGTTTAGCTGACGGAAAAGCGACCATTTAGCTGACGATAATGCGACTGTTTAGCTGGAGATTCAACAACTGCTTAATAGTAAGCATAACAGTCTTTTGCTCTTCAGCAAAAGAGTAGCTTGTTAAGAGTAGCTTGTTCGTCAGCTAAAAAGTCACATAATCGTCATCTAACTAACTTAACCCTCAGCTAATCAGACTTTAAACCTTCAGATTAACAGTCGTTTTAGCTGACAGATAAGCGAACGTTTAGCTGACGATTAAGCGACTGTTTAGCTGACGGATAATCGAACGTTTAGATGAAGATTAAACGACTGTTTAGCTGGAGATTCAACAACTGTTTAATCGTAAGCATAACAGTTTTTTGCTCTTCAGCAAAAGAGTAGCTTGTTCATCAGCTAATAAGTCACGTAATCGTCATCTATTAACCCTCAGCTAATCAGAATTTAAACCTTCAGATTAACAGTCGTTTTAGCTGACGGATAAGCGAACGTTTAGCTGACGATAATGCGACTTTTTTAGCTGACGATAATGCGACTGTTTAGCCGACGGTCTCTCGACTATTTGGCTGAGGGTCTCTCGACTTTTCAGCTGACGATTAAGCAGTGTTTTAGCTGACGGATAAGCGAACATTTAGCTGACGATTAAACGACTGTTTAGCTGGAGATTCAACAACTGTTTAATCGTAAGCATAACAGCCTTTTGCTCTTCAGCTAAAGAGTAGCTTGTTCGTCAGTAAGCAGTCACATAATCGTCATCTAATTAACCCTCAGCTAATCAGACTTTAAACCTTTAGATTAACAGTCATTTTAGCTGACGGATAAGCGTACGTTTAGCTGACGATAATGCGACTGTTTAGCCGACGGTCTCTCGACTATTTAGCTGAGGGTCTCTCGACTTTTCAGCTGACGATTAAGCAGAGCTTACGGATATGCGACCATTTAGCTGATGATAATGCGACTGTTTAGCCGAGGGTTTCTCGACTATTTAACTGAGGGTCTCTCGACTTTTCAGCTGACGATTAAGCAGTGTTTTAGCTGACGGATAAGCGAACGTTTAGCTGACGATTAACGACTGTTTAGCTGGAGATTCAACAACTGTTTAATCGTAAGCATAACAGCCTTTTGCTCTTCAGCTAAAGAGTAGCTTGTTCGTCAGGTAAGCAGTCACATAATCGTCATCTAACTAACTTACCCTCAGCTAATCAGACTTCAGTCGTTTTAGCTGACGGATAAGCGAACGTTTAGCTGACGATTAAGCGACTGTTTAGCTGACGGATAAGCGACCATTTAGCTGACGATAATGCGACTGTTTAGCCGACGGTCTCTCGACTATTTAGCTGAGGGTCTCTCGACTTTCCAGCTGACGATTAAGCAGTGTTTTAGCTGACAGATAAGCGAACGTTTAGCTGACGATTAAGCCACTGTTTAGCTGACGGATAAGCGACCATTTAGCTGACGATAATGCGACTGTTTAGCCGACGGTCTCTCGACTATTTAGCTGAGGGTCCCTCGACTTTCCAGCTGACGAATAAGCAGTGTTTTAGCTGACAGATAAGCGAACGCTTAGCTGACGATTAAGCCACTGTTTAGCTGACGGATAAGCGACCATTTAGCTGACGATAATGCGACTGTTTAGCTGGAGATTCAACAACTGTTTAATCGTAAGCATAGCGGTCTTTTGCTCTTCAGCAATAGAGTAGCTTGTTCGTCAGCTAATCAGTCACATAATCGTCATCCAAGTTCTAACTAACTTAACCCTCAGCTAATCAGCTGACGGATAAGCGAACGTTTAGCTGACGATAATGAGACTGTTTAGCCGACGGTCTCTCGACTATTTAGCTGAGGGTCTCTCGACTTTTCAGCTGACGATTAAGCAGTGTTTTAGCTGACGGATAAGCGAACGTTTAGCTGACGATTAAGCTACTGTTTAGCTGACAGTAGCTTAATCGTCAGCTGACGATATTGCGACTGTTTAGCTGGAGATTCAACAATTACTGTTTAATAATAAGCATAACAGTCTTTTTCTCTTCAGCAAAAGAGTAGCTTGTTCGTCAGCTATACAGTCACATAATCGTCATCTAACAAACCGCTTAACCCTCAGCTAATCAGACTTTAAACCTTCAGATTAACAGTCGTTGATTTGTGGACAGGTAGCTACTGCTACTAAAAGAAGACATCGAATTTTTCCCAGTTTAATAGTGTAATCGTTGGCGGAGTTGGGAAGCAAATATTTGAATGGCGATCTTTTTGTTAAAAACTAAAAACCCATTTGTTTCATGGGCAATAGAAGTAAGGTTAAAGTCGGTCGAAAGTGTCCGTGATTAGTGCAGAAGCACTTCCGGTTTTCTCATCCTCACCCTCGCCCCAACACCATCTGTAATCTTGTTTACGGCCTCCGAATCGCCCAATACTTTCAGTCGCAATTACAACGCCTGCCCTCCCTCGAAAAATTACGGGCGCATTAGAAAAACCTCGGTAACAAATTATCTCGATCACCTTTCCACTCCTCTTTTTTTCTTCAGGGATCCGACAGAAAAAGATGGGAAAAGGGGAATGATATAGAACAGAAGATTTAATAAGCCTTTTTCTTTCAACCTCATCCCTAGTAGAGGCGAAAAAGGATGGTAAAAAAACGAAATTTACACCCTTTTTTTTTCTCCTCCAATAAGATCCTTTATCGCCTCGCGGCGACCAATTTTCATTTTCCGTCTCGGATTAAATATATTTCTTCTTGATCGAATTCTGAAAAGAATTTTTTTTTATCTTGAACGAAGAGGCAGTCGAGGATTTTTTCGTTTTTGCAGTTGTACTGCTGTGACCAGAGTTGGGCATTAATTCTAATCGAAAATACGATTACGATTCTATTTTACGACTGCTATTTGCGAATACAAATACAAATTTATTTGTATTCGCACCTTTGAATAAAATACATTTGTATTTACAAAATCACAGCAAAAAAATAAGAATATATTGTATTTGTTAGTTCGAATACGTATATACATTATTCGCAGGCAAAATACAAATGAATTCGTATTCGCAGGTTAAAAATACAAATAAATTCGTATTCGAAGGAAAAAATACAAATATATTCGTATTTTTTGTCTGTGAATACGAATATATTCGTATTTTTGTCTGTGAATACGAATATATTCGTATTTTTTTATGTGAATACGAATATATTCGTATTTTTTTATGTGAATACGAATATTGTATTTTTTTTGTCTGTGAATACGAATATATTCGTATTTTTTTGTCTGTGAATACGAATATATTCGTATTTTTTTGTCTGTAAATACGAATATTCGTATTTTTTGTCTGTGAATACGAATATATCCGTATTTTTTTCGTGTAAATACGAATTTATTGTATTATTTTCCTGCGAATACGACGTTATTTATATTTTTTGCCTGCGAATACGAATTTATTATTTATTTATTTATTATTTTTTTTTTTTTTGCCTGCGATTACGAATATAACGTATTCGAACTATTGAATTATTCGTATTCGCAGGCAAAAAAAAATAAATAATAAATAAAAAATAAAAAATAAAAATAAATAAATTCGTATTCGCAGGCAAAAATTCAATTAAATTCGTATCACAGACAAAAAAAATACGAATATATTCGTATTCACATACAAAAAAATACAAATATTCGTATTTTGTCTGTGAATACGAATATATTCGTATTTTTTAATGTGAATACGAATATATCTGTATTTTTTTATGTGAATACGAATATATCTGTATTTTTTTGTATGTGAATACGAATATATCGTATTTTTTTGTCTGTGAATACGAATATTCGTATTTTTTGTCTGTGAATACGAATATTTGTATTTTTTGTCTGTGAATACGATATATTCGTATTTTTTGTCTGTAAATACAATATATTCGTATTTTTTTGTTGTGAATACGAATATATTTGTATTTTTGTCTGTGAATACGAATATATTTGTATTTTTGTCTGTGAATACGAATAGGTATATTTGTATTTTTGTCTGTGAATACGAATATATTTGTATTTTTTGTCTGTGAATACGAATATATTCGTATTTTTTGTATGTGAATACGAATATTCGTATTTTTTTGGCTGTGAATACGAATATTCGTATTTTTTGTCAGTGAATACGAATAATTTGTATTTTTTTGTCTGTGAATACGAATATATCCGTATTTTTTTCGTGTAAATACGATATATCCGTATTTTTTTCGTGTTAATACGAATTTATTTGTATTATTTTCCTGCGAATACGACGTTATTATATTTTTGCCTGCGAATACGAATTTATTTATTTTATTTTTATTTATTTTTTTTTTTTTTTGCCTGCGAATACGGATAAACCGTATTCGAACTATTGAATTATTCGTATTCGCAGGCAAATAAATAAATAAATAAATAAAAGTTCCGGTTTGAAGAGCTTCCAACGATAACTTCCTCAAGGATACAGGAGGAGGAAGTATTAAGTAGGAGAACTAAATTTTTGTAAAAGTTGTGAAATAAATTTGGTGGGTATCGCAGTAAGTCTTGAGGAAGTTAGAAATTTTAGGTATTTTTTGTTGTTCGTTTTCTGTTTTTTGAAAAAAAAAAAAAAAAATTAAGTACCTAATAATCGCCATTTTATTTTCCGTTAAAAAAATTCTTGAGGAAGTTAAAAAAAAAAAAAAAAAAAAATTATTTTGAAAATTTTATATCAAGGTAGAAATTCAGTACGGTTAGCCAAAGAGAGGCCGCCCTCGAGCCGGCGAAGTGACTCACATTTCTGCCTAGAAAAATTATTAAGTAAAAAAATTTTGGAAAATTAAAATTTTAAAAACATGGAAAATTTTTAAATAATTCAAGGAATGTTTAGTGAAAATTTGGTGAAGATCGGACCAACAGTACGCCCACAGCGCTCATTTTAAATCTTTGAAGTCATATCTCCGCCATTTTGAAAAATTTCGAAAAAAGCTCTCGTCATTTTCAAGATTTCTGTGAAAGGAAGCTTGTGTATAAATTTGGTGAAGATCGGATGAAAATTGCGGCCGTGAAGTGTTCCGGAAAAAGTGGCGACGGACGGCCGGACGGCCGGACGGCCGGCACCACAGACAAAGTCAGGATCGGCAAAGATCACTTATCAGATTTATCCTACGGGGTCTGGAGACCCTTTTCTAGTACAGGGGGTCGGAGGGTATCACAGTAACTTCTTGAGGAAGTTAAATAAATAAATAAAATTCGTATTCGCAGGCAAAAAATTCAAATAAATTCGTATTCGAAGGAAAAAAATACAAATAAATTCGTATTCGAAGGAAAAAAATACAAATATATTCGTATTTTTTGTCTGTGAATACGAATATATTCGTATTTTTGTCTGTGAATACGAATATATTCGTATTTTTGTCTGTGAATACGAATATATTCGTATTTTATGTCTGTGAATACGAATATATTTGTATTTTTTGTCTGTGAATACGAATATATTCGTATTTTTTGTCTGTGAATACGAATATATTCGTATTTTTTTGTCTGTAAATACGAAATATATTCGTATTTTTTGTCTGTGAATACGAATATATTTGTATTTTTTGTCTGTGAATACGAATATGTATATTCGTATTTTTTGTCAGTGAATACGAATATATCCGTATTTTTTTCGTGTAAATACGAATTATTTGTATTATTTTCCTGCGAATACGACGTTATTATATTTTTTGCCTGCGAATACGAATTTATTTATTATTTATTTATTTTTTTGCCTGCGAATACGAATATAACCGTATTCGAACTATTGAATTATTCGTATTCGCAGGCAAAAAAAAAATAAAAAATAAAATAAATAAAAAATTCGTATTCGCAGGCAAAAATTCAAATAAATTCGTATTCGAAGGAAACAAATACAAATAAATTCGTATTTGAAGGAAAAAAATATAAATATTCGTATTTTTTGTCTGTGAATACGAATATATTCGTATTTTTTGTCTGTGAATACGAATATATTCGTATTTTTGTCTGCGAATACGAATATATTCGAATTTTTTGTCTGCAAATTCGAATATATTCGTATTTTTTTGTCTGTGAATACGAATATATTCGTATTTTTTCGTGTAAATACGAATTTATTGTATTCTTTTCCTGCGAATACGAATTTATTTATATTTTTTGCCTGCGAATACAAATTTATTATTTATTTATTTTATTTTTTTTTTTTTTTTGCCTGCGAATACGAATATAACCGTATTCGAACTATTGAATATAAATATATTCTTATTTCTCTGCTGTGATTTTGTAAATACAAATGTATTTTATTCAAAAGTGCGAATACAAATAAATTTGTATTTGTATTCGCAAATAGCAGTCGTAAAAATAATAGTATTCGTATTTACGAATAAAAATAATGCCCAACTCTGGCTGTGACCTAGTTCTGCGCTTTTCGAAACGATAAAAGTCGTTCAAGTTAGATAACAACGTACGACAATGTTCAAACTAAAGGCTACAAATAGAGGCGGAACGGGATGACACATACCGTGTAGTTTGACTCGAGCAAATGACTCCTCCGTGGGTTGTTTTAACCCCCTTTTAACTCCCACCTCTTCCTCTCTCCCGGGCGTTTTCCTCGTCAGACAAACCGCCACACTTATCCTCAAGGCTTCCCTTTTCAGGTATATTACTCACTTAATCAAAACCGCCAAGACTCTCCGACATATTAAACCAGACTCCTCAGACTTTTAATTGCCGCAGATTAAATAAGGGCGTTATTAATCCTATGTTCAAAATTAGGGTTCGAAAATCGCTTTTCTCAAGTTTCCAAACTTTCATTACGCATAAAAAGTACATGAGAAGTTCATCGGGCCAAACGTATCTCGTCATAATTTTACCACAGCATAATCTCGTCATAAAATGAAGGAAAAAGTCATATTGATGACGTGTTAAAAATCTTTCTCTTTTTAACTGCCATAAAGAAGTTATTGTGATATACTGTGGCCATTAAAGTCTTAATTTTCCAAAATACTTACGGCCAAAATTTCACATAATCTTCCTCACTCAATGAAGAAGAAGGTAACAAGGGTGAATTTGAATATCGAAAAAATGGCGGAGATATGACTGTTTAAAATTTTAAAAAATTTGCTGCGGCCGAACCTTTTTTTCCGGTTCACCAAATTTTCACCTAAGACTCCTATATTTTTTAAGAATTTTTGGTGTAACAAAATTGCCACTTTTAATTATTTTTTTTTTTTTTAGTAGGGAGAAATTTCATACTTCTACCCATTTCAAGAGGCACATCCCTAGGCCAAAGAGCCATTATTTCTACCTTGACACTAAAAAAATTTTCGAAAAAAAGAACTTAAAAATTAAAAAAAAAAAGGAAAAAACCCGAAAATTTTTTTAAAAAACTTAGACATTTTTTCGAAAAAAAAAAAAAAACTTGGAAAAATTTTTCAAAAAAAAAGAACTTAGAAAATTTTTCGAAAAAAAAAAAACGGAAAATATTTAAAAAAAAAAACACTTCCCTCTCCCTTATGCTTCCCCTTCTTTGCACTTTCCCCCGTTCGTTACACTTTCGTTCCCTTATACTCCCCCCTCCGTTATACTTCCCCTCCTATATACTTCCCTCTCCGTGGTTTTTATTAGGAGGGAGAAATTTCATACTTCTACCCATTACGAGAGGCACATCCCTAGGAAATCGAAAAAAACTTTTAAAGGTTTTTGACGAAAAAAAATTGAAAAAATAACTCTGAAATTTTTCGACAAACGAAAAAAAAATTGTCTAAATTCTTGAAGATATTCTTCTCCTACTTTGTACTTACAGCTTCCCCATTCTCATACTTCAACTCCTTAAACTTCCCCTCACTTATACTTCCCCTCCCTTATACTTCCCCTCCTTTATACTTTCCCTCGTTCGTTATACTTTCGTTCCCCTCCCTTATACTTCCCCTCCTTTGTACTTTCCCTCTGTTCGTTATACTTTCGTTCCCCCTCCCTTATACTTCACATCCCTTATACTTCCCCTTATACTTCCCCTTCCTTATACTTCCCCTCCCTTATACTTCCCCTCCCTTATACTTCCCCTCCCTTATACTTCCCCCTCCTTTGTACTTTCCCTCTGTTCGTTATACTTTCGTTCCCCCTCCCTTATACTTCACTCCCTATACTTCCCCCTTATACTTCCCCTTCCTTATACTTCCCCTCCTTATACTTCCCCTCCCTTATACTTCCCCTCCCTTATACTTCCCTCCTTTATACTTTCCTGTGCGTTATACTTTCGTTCCATTATACTTCCCCTCCGTTATACTTCCCCTCCGTTATATTTCCCCTCCTATATATTAATGTACTTCCCTCTCCGTTGCGTTTTTAGTAGGGAGAAATTTCATACTTCCACCCATTACGAGAGGCACGTCGAAAAAAAAAATTGTCTAAATTCTTGACGTTATTTCTCCTACTTTTGTTCTTACAGCTTCCCCATTCTCATACTTCCCCCTCCTTTATACTTCCCTCTACCTAATCTTCCCCTCCGTTATACTTCCCCTTTTATATTGTTCCTTCTCTTTAAGGAAGTTTTTGTTGGAAGCTCTCTCTTTTATCCTCCATGTTGTGACGAGATTATGACGAGACGTTTTATAACGAAACCCATTTAACAATGTGTCAAGAAAATACCTTAATTATTTAATTAAAAGAAATTTTGTACCGCATATACAATGGTCACGTGAAATAAAAATTTTGAACAAAAAATTCCTTCCCATCGCCTTCGCCTAGCGTGTTCTTCCGGGCTCTTTTTTTTAATAAAGGACACGAACCATGCAAGGTATTAAATTAATTAATTTCTTTTAGGGTTGGTGACCGTTAACACCCCCTAGTGAAAGAAAAAAAAATGGCTCCACGGAAATTAATATTCTTGTAATTAATATCGTGCGAAAGAAAAGGAGAAAGAAAAAAAATATTCGCGATATAAATCTGGGCCGTGAAAATATCCGAATTCTCCCCTTTCGTGCTTTAAATTCAATTTTCTCTCTTTTGTATGCTTATCCGATTGAGATTATGGAATCTTAAAATTTATTAAGGGAAAAGAAAATTTCTGATGGACGATTTGAAGTTTATGAGATGGAAAAGGTATTTATTATAAGGTCCTTTTACGGTCTTCCTCACAAGAATCGGATATGTTATTGCGTTTGTCTTGTCTGGAATTCGAAAACGAAGGACGGCGTGCCTGAGTGAATTGCCTCTCTCGACTCCTCTTTTTTTTTTTCCTCCTGAGAGGATGCCTTGGGTCTGATAACATACCGGAAGATGGCGCCATCTTTGATTTGTTACCTGAGAGAAAATCTAGAAATTTAATGGCACAGAAAAACGCAGGTTGAAAGAAAAAGAAAAACGTTTGTGAATTCGGGATTTAGGCCGTTAAGTTGTATCTGAAAGGAAAACAATTTTCGACTCAGGATAATCCTAAGCTTTTGGGTTTAAAGACAACACGGGAGAAAAGGGAGGAGAGGTCAAGTAATCCTCCTCGCTCCGATTAACTAGAAAAGCACTTAAGTGCCACTAAGGACTTGTGCGCCCCCTTCCGCCCCAATTATTCACACAGAGGCTATTAATACATCGTTCGTTCCTAATTAGAAATTTCACTGAAGGGAAATTTTCACGCGTAAATGGCTTTTCCGGAGCCATTTTTCAAGAAAATAAGTTTCCCATTTTCCTTTCCGTTAATCCATAAAAAGTAGGTAGATGTGAGGTGTGAGTATTACTTTTTGTGACATTTTCATCAGTTGTCAAAAAGAGTCAATTTAGCTATCCCACTTCTGATATCAGATAGAGGCTTTCTAGCTATCCCACTTCTGATGTCAGATAGGCATAGTCAGCTATCCCACTTCTGATGTCAGAAATGGCATATTCAGCTATCCCACTTCTGATATCAGAAAGAGGCTTTCTAGCTATCCCACTTCTGATGTAAGAAGGGGCATATTTAGAGAGATGCTATTTAGCTATCCCACTTCTGATATCAAAAAGAGGATTTCTAGCTATTCCACGTCTGATGTCAGAAAGGGCATATTCAGCTATCCCACTTCTGATGTCAGAAATGGCATATTCAGCTATCCCACTTCTGATGTCGTAAATGGCATATTCAGCTATCCCACTTCTGATATAGGAGAGTTGCAATTTATTAGCCCACTTCTGATGTTAGAAAGGGGATATTAAAGAGATGCTATTTAGCTATCCCACTTCTGATATCAGAAAGAGGCTTTCTAGCTATCCCACTTCTGATGTTAGAAAGGGGATATTAAAGAGATGGCTATCCCACTTCTGATATCAGAAAGAGGCTTCCTAGCTATCCCACTTCTGATGTCAGAAAGAGGCTTTCTAGCTATCCCACTTCTGATATCAGAAAGAGGCTTTCTAGCTTTCCCACTTCTGATGTCAGAAAGGGGATATTTAGAGAGATGCAATTTAGCTATCCCACTTCTGATATCAGAAAGAGGCTTTCTAGCTATCCCACTTCTGATGTCAGAAAGGGGATACGTATTCAGCTATCCTACTTCTGATATAGGAGAGTTGCTATTTAATTATCCCACTTCTGATGTTAGAAAGGGGATATTAAAGAGATGCTATTTAGCTATCCCACTTCTGATATCAGAAAGAGGCTTTCTAGCTATCCCACTTCTGATGTTAGAAAGGGATATTAAAGAGATGGCTATCCCACTTCTGATATCAGAAAGAGGCTTCCTAGCTATCCCACTTCTGATGTCAGAAAGAGGCTTTCTAGCTATCCCACTTCTGATATCAGAAAGAGGCTTTCTAGCTTTTCCACTTCTGATGTCAGAAAGGGGATATTTAGAGAGATGCAATTTAGCTATCCCACTTCTGATATCAGAAAGAGGCTTTCTAGCTATCCCACTTCTGATGTCAGAAAGGGGATACGTATTCAGCTATCTACTTCTGATATAGGAGAGTTGCTATTTAATTATCCCACTTCTGATGTTAGAAAGGGGATATTAAAGAGATGCTATTTAGCTATCCCACTTCTGATATCAGAAAGAGGCTTTCTAGCTATCCCAATTCTGATATCAGAAAGAGGCTTTCTAGCTATCCCACTTCTGATGTCAGAAATGGCATATTGTCAGAAATGGCATATTCAGCTATCCCACTTCTGATGTCGTAAATGGCATACTCATCTATCCCAATTCTGATGTCAGGAATGGCATATTCAGCTATCCCACTTCTGATATAGGAGAGTTGCTATTTAATTATCCCACTTCTGATGTTAGAAAGGGGATATTATAGAGATGCTATTTAGCTATCCCACTTCTGATATCAGAAAGAAGCTTTCTTGCTATCCCACTTCTGATATCAGAAAGAGGCTTTCTAGCTATCCCACTTCTGATGTCAGAAATGGCATAGTCAGCTATCCCACTTCTGATGTCAGAAATGGCATAGTCAGCTATCCCACTTCTGATGTCAGAAATGGCATAGTCAGCTATCCCACTTCTGATGTCAGAAATGGCATAGTAAGCTATCCCACTTCTGATGTCAGAAATGGCATAGTCAGCTATCCCACTTCTGATATCAGAAAAGCCTAAAAGTTAGTTTTATTTTAAAATATTCCTAGAAGAAAAGAAAGAATAGTGAGTAAAATTTCGACGTGAAGGGTTTATGGATAAATCTAGGACGGTTTTTTTGAAGTTTTTTATTATGCCGACATGTTTCGGAGGTTTTTCACCTCCCTCTTCAGGGCAGTCTATAAAATTTATAAGGTAAGTTTCATTTTATTTTGGTACAAAATTAGCAAGTACTACTTTTTAGATTTTGTGGATGACAATAATAAAGCTACATTTGAGTTTATGAGTACAAGAAACAACTCCCGACGTAAGGCACAGGATCGTCAATAAAAAAGGCATACTTTAAGAATAATCCAATGACTAGATTATAGGAAGTCGATTATAGAAGTCGTAGAATTTCTAAAACAAAACCCGCTAGAACAAGAAAATTGCCTAATCAGCTTAGACGTGGAAAGCATGTTCACAAACATCCCTGTAGACCTAGCCATCAAAATTATTGAAAAAACTGGGAAATTATCTAAAATCATACAAAATTAGATAAGTCTCTATTTCTGGAGGTCTTAGAACAATGCTTAAAAAATAACTACTTTGTCTTTAATGGGAAATTTTACCACCAAATCAAGGGTTTACCAATGGGAGCAGTGCTTAGTCCGATAATGGCTGACATTATCATGCAGGAGTTATTACAAGATATAGTCACTGAAAACCAACATTTAAAAATACAATTCGTAAAAATCTATGTGGATGATTTAATTTTATCTTTGCCCAAAATATTGTCCCTACCATACTAGATAATTTTAATAACAACAAATTTGGTTTAAAATTTACTATTGAGTGTTCAGTCAATGACACTTTACCTTTTTTGGACGTGTTGATTAAAAAACTCCCTGATGGTAACCTTATGTTTGATCACTATGCCAAACCATCAGACTCAGGGAGAATCATCAACTTTAAATCACAACATCCTTACCATATAAAAACTAACCTCCTAAAAAACTGTTTAATAAGATCTCTCACTATCAGTGACCCTATTTTTTGGGATAAAAATATTAAGAAAATTGCTGATAAATTTAAAAATTTTGTTACCCTGCACATTTGATTAAAAAAATGTCAAATTTAGTCCGACAAAAACTATGTGGCAATCTGCCTGAACAATCTGAAAACACAGTCGTTTGGGGTGGAACAAATTTTTGTAGTTTTACTTACATAAATGGCCTTTCTGAAAACATCGAAAAAATAATGAAACACGAATGTATAAAAAATATTAAAATAACACACAAAATGACAAACGGAGTTAATAAACTTTTTCCACCTATTAAAAAAACATGCAATTTAAATGAAAAGAAAAATGTTGTATATGAAGTAACTTGCACAAATTGTTCTAGGCCGTATGTGGGACAAACTTCTAGAATTTTAATTAAACGCTTAAATGAACACAAACATGACATAGCCACTTTCAATACAAAAGTAGGACTAAGCAGGCATGCCGTTAAGTATAAACACAGCTTTGACTTCGAAAACGCTAAAATACTGCACAATGAAAGTAACACTTTAAAAAGAATAACTTTAGAAAACATAGAAATTCAAAAAAGACCAAAAAGCGTAAATAACAAGGGTGCAAACGAAAAGATAAATAGTATATACGACAACATATTACAATTAATTTAAATTATATTATTTAAAAAAAAAAAAAAAAAAAAAAAAAAAAAAAAAAAAAAAAAAAAATTTTATATAACTATTAACCTTTAACTTTGTAGAAGCCTTAAAACTCAGTTATTCAAAAAACATGGAAGGGCCACCCAATTAAAAGAAAGTCAATTAGGGTTCATTTGCATATTACACTTACAATTCTATAAACTCTTTTTCATAGATTTCGTTTTTTCATAAGATGTGTTTTTAAAAAAACCAAAAAAACCAAAAAAATTGTAAAAAACTTTTTATTTAAATTTTACTCATATTGTTTCAAAGTTAGAGTGGCAACATTGCTCTCAATTGGAAACAGTCGATGACTTTGAATTTTTTACCCATTCTTCCACGTCAATTTTCCTTTAAAATCGTAAAGACGAAAATGATCTACAAAAAAAGAGAAAAAATGAATTAAAGCTTAAGTATCATGTCTTTTTAAGTGTTCCTTTTTTAAAAAACATCATTGACCTAGGTAATTTTATCAAATATTACTCAAAATTCACAAATTTGATTAAATCTTTCTTACCTTTTAGTCTTCCTATAATCTAGTCATTGGATTATTCTTAAAGTATGCCTTTTTTATTGACGATCCTGTTGCCTTACGTCGGGAGTTGTTTCTTGTACTCATAAACTCAAATGTAGCTTTATTATTGTCATCCACAAAATCTAAAAAGTAAGTACTTGCTAATTTTGTACCAAAATAAAAATGAAACTTACCTTATAAATTTTTATAGACTGCCCTGAAGAGGGAGGTGAAAAACCTCCGAAACATGTCGGCATAATAAAAAACTTCAAAAAAAACCGTCCTAGATTTATCCATAAAACCCTTCACGTCGAAATAATACTTACTAGGATAAGAAGAATTCACCAGTGAGTAAAATGTTTATAACCAGAAGGACGACAAAGCTTCATGTCCTTTTTGAAACTTCAACGAAAAGTTGTTCAAAAAATATGTTTTTCTCTCTCTCACTTGTTTCTGTTGAAAGTTTGATCTCCTATAACTGACCCTAGGCAAAGATCCTTTATTAAAACCTCCCCGAAGACCCTTAGACTTCACCCCCGTCTTTCTCCCATTATTGGCCATTGAACAAACTTCCTACATACAGATACAATGGCCTAATACAACACCGGATATTTCCCGGGCGTTCTCCCTACGATTGAAATTGAAACCGAGTGCAAACATCGAAGGGAGCGAAACGTCAAAATTACAACCGAAAAAAATATAAACACAAGAAAAAAAAAAAAGTTTAATAAAGCCTGTTTTTGAAAATTAGGAAAGTTAAGAAAAGTTGTTCCCCCTTAATAATCCTTCGGTTTTAGTGAATAATAAACATGATTAATTTGAAAAACCTTTTACATTCTCACCTTTCCCGAAAACCAAATTTTAAACACCCTCTCCCATATAGAGCGAAAAGCAAACTGGGGGAGGCCTTTCTGGATGTAATGGCTCGATAAAACATTCATATTACCTCAGCTATAATTAAAAATTAATCTTAATATAATTAACTTTTGAAAAAATTTTATTTACTCTTTTTTTTTATAATATTCCGATTTTGGCGTCTTCAATCTAAAAAGTCATTTCCTCCGCAAAGGAGTAACTCGAGCGTGCTCCTGCCTCGCTTTCTCTCCCGATACCCAATTTTAAGGGTCGTTCGCACGATTTTTCTCCCTCCCTCTTCTTTTTCCCTTTCTTCTTTTAAGTCGCCGGCAATGGATTTACCAGAACTGGTAATTGCGTCGGTGAATTTTAGCCCTTGAGATCAAAAAAAAAAAAAAAAAAAAAAAAAAAAATCTGCGATTTAAACGGTTTTATGTCGCTCAGGAAAAGACTACAAATGAGAAATCTACGGAACATACGGAGGCAATAACGGACGGATTTTTAGATAAAGGTTTGGTTATCTTGGAGAAGTCAGAGTCTTAGACCTCCGACCCACGGAGGCAATTACGAAAGCTAGAGTCCGTTCATCAGGTTTAGAGTCCTTGAACACCAATCTACGGAGGAAACAACTGAAGGATTTTCGGAAAACATAATGGACCTTGGAGGAATCACAGTCTTAGGTCACCGACCCACGGAGTTGATAACGGAAGCTTTCGCCAGGGTCAGTGTCCTTGACCACCAATCTACGGAGGCAATAACGGACGGGTTTTTAGAAAAAGGTTTTTTGGATGTTAGGGAGGTGACTATTAGGACGTTTTTATGGTTTTTTTGGACGTTAGAGGAGTCAGAGTCTTAGGTCACCGAGCCACGGAGGTGATAACGGAAGCTTAAGTCCTTTCGCCAGGGTCAGTGTCCTTGACCACCAATCTACGGAGGCAATAACGGACGAATTTTCAGAAAAAGGTTTTTTCCTTAGAGAAGTGAGTGTTCAAAAACACCAACCCACGGAGGCAATTACGTTATTCATAAGTGTCAGATGTGAAAAGATGGTTTTTTGGTTAATTATGGAATATAATGAACATTCAAATGCTGAAAAAACGTCCAAAATCAAGAAAAAATGCCAATTTTTATGCCAAAAATTAAAAAGTTGAGATCCTCCTAAATGGGCAACCTAAGAAAATCTGTCCGTTATTGCCTCCGTAGATTAGTGGTCAAGGACACAGACTTAAGCTTCCGTTATCACCTCCGTGGGTCGGTGACCTAAGACTCTAACTCCTCCTACCTAAATTGCCTGCCTAAACTCTAGTTGGCAGAATGATAAGTTCAAGAATTCTTCCGACTGCCCTCAAATTTTAGCAGTTTAAAGGGTGGAATTGAGATTCAATCAAGTGGGTTAAACTACCGCAATGTTGACCTGTCTTCCCAGATCACCGTTAAAAGTGAAAGAAGTAGTTAAGAAACCCTAAGGTCGTAGGTTCGAAGAACTCTGGGGGCCTAAATTTTTTTCTCTTATTTCCCTCTGTACAAAATGAAACTCAGCCACAGGGTAGATTTTAGCCGAGTTTCATTTTTACACCTAGTAGTTCATTTTTTCAAATTTTGAACATTTTAGGTCCATCTAAAGTTGACCTTCTCCGTGTAAGAAGGTTATTGAAGTATAACCATTAAGAAGGTTAATTTTTAAAGGCTTGTAAATCGTAAACCGTTACAGATATTGAAAAAATACACTAAATAAAATCTGTTGGAAATTTAATTCTCTTTAGTTTTCATTCTATTCATTTTTCTCTAGGACGCACTGTTTTCAAGATAAATTTATTTAAAAAAAATTATTTTCCGAAAACGGTGCATCCAGAAAAAAATAATTAAGTGCAAATTTATAGTGAATTAAATTTCCTACAATTTTTATTTATTAGGTGTACAAAATGAAACTCAGCCACAGGGTAAATTTGAATTTTGTACATTTTAGCCGAGTTTCATTTTGTACACCTAGTAGTTCATTTTTTCAAAATTTTGAACATTTTAGGCTTTAAAGTCCATCAAAAGTTGACCTTCTCCGTGTAAGAAGGTTATTGAAGTATAACCATTAAGAAGGTTAATTTTTAAAGGCTTGTAAATCGTAAACCGTTACAGATATTGAAAAAATGCACTAAATAAAATCTGTTGGAAATTTAATTCTCTTTAATTTTTATTCTATTCATTTTTCTCTAGGATGCACTGTTTTCAAGATAAATTTATTTAAAAAAAATTATTTTCCGAAAATGGTGGATCCTAGAAAAAAATAATTAAATACCAATTTAAAGAGAATTAAATTTCCTACAATTTTTATGTTTTAGGTGTACAAAATGAAACTCAGCCACTGGGTAAATTTGAATTTTGTAGATTTTAGCCGAGTTTCATTTTGTACACCTAATAGTTTACTACGGATCGTTCGACCCTCTGTTTTCCTAAATCTTGGAGGGTATTACAATAGGTTAAGTCAGAAAAGGTTATTTCTTGAATAGGAAGCAAGATTATCCTTGTCACATCCTTTCCGGTTCCATTAAAAGGCGAATTGAAGATTCCTCCCTTTCCATTTATACCGGGAGGAAGGTTTCCACCCCTTTTCGGCTAGATAACCCGTCTTCTCCCCCGGGAACTCTAATAAACTATTACGACTCGGAATTAATTCGAGCAGACCTCCCACCTTGGAGCAATAATTGCTTTGTTTCAAAGGAACAACCGCCTCCCGGTCCGTTCCACCCTCACCGGACGACCTTTTGTACCCGAATATACCGTTTCTATCTTAAACGTATTCGAGGTCAACGTCCGATGGTTTAATTAAACCTTTCCCCAACCTCGATAACATCGAACGTTTTATTGACCCCCTACACTTTCTCATTCCTAAATGACTTTCGCACATTTGGTTTTTTGATCAAATTATCCAATAAAACGACCAAATTTAAAGTTTCTCGACCAAGAAACCAACTTTTTTCGAGTTTTTGAACTACCTCTAAAGGTCTAACCTCGAAAGGCCAAAAAAAGGTGAAACGAGTTCAGAAGACCGAGAAAAAACGGCCAAAAAAGTGTCAAAAAGGAAGTTTCAGATCCGAAAAACCACCTTTTTTCGGTTTTTTAAAAATAGTTTGCTGACTACCTCTAACGGACTAACCTCGGAAGGCCAAAAAACGGCCAGAAAAATTTAAAACGGGTTCTTTTTGACCGGAAGACCAAGAAAAACGGCCAAAAAGTGTCAAAAAGGAAGTTTCAGATCCAAAAAACTACTTTTTTTCGGTTAAAAAAAATAGCTTGTTGACGACCTCTGACGGACTAACCTCGGAAAGCCAAAAAACAGCAAAAAAAAAATTTAAAACGGGTTCTTTTTGACCGGAAGACCAAAAAAAACGGCAAAAAAAGTGTCAAAAATGAAGTTTCTGATCCAAAAAAACCATCTTATTTCGGGTTTTTCAAAATAGTTTGTTGAGTACCTCTAACGGACTAACCTCGGATGGCCAAAAAACAGCAAAAAAAAAAAAAAAAAATTTAAAACGGTTTTTTTTTTTAACCGGAAGACCAAGAAAAACGGCCAAAGATGTTTCAAAAGTTAAGTTTCATATCCGAAAAACCACTTTTTTTTCGGGTTTTTCAAAATAGTTTGTCTGTTTGTTGACTACTTCTAACGGACTAAACTCGGAAGGCCAAAAAACAGAAAAAAAAAAAAAATTTAAAACTGGTTCTTTTTGACCGGAAGACCAAGAAAACGGCCAAAAAAGTGTCAAAAGGAAGTTTCAGATCCGAAAAACCTCTTTTTTTCGGTTTTTAAAAATATTTGTTGACTACCTCTGACGGACTAACCTTTGAAGGCCAAAAAAACAGCCAAAAAATTTTAAAACGGTTTTTTTTTTTGATCGGAAGACCAAGAAAACCGGCCAAAGATGTGTCAAAAAGGAAGTTTCAGATCCAAAAAACCTCTTTTTTTCGGTTTTTTAAAAATATTTTGTTGACTACCTCTGACGGACTAACGTCGGAAGGCAAAACAGCCAAAAAAAAAAATTTAAAACGGGTTCTTTTTGACCGGGAGACCAAGAAAAACGGCCAAAGATGTGTCATAAGTTAAGTTTCTGATCCCAAAAATCACTTTTTTTCGGGATTTTCAAAATAATTTGTTGACTACCTCTAACGAACTAAACTCGGAAGGCCAAAAAACAGCAAAAAAAAAAATTTAAAACGGGTTCTTTTTGATCGGAAGACCAAGAAAAACGGCCAAAAAAGTGTCAAAAAGGAAGTTTCAGATCCGAAAAACCACTTTCTTTCGGTTTTTTCAAAATAATTAGTTGACTACCTCTAACGGACTAAACTCGGAAGGCCAAAAAACAGCAAAAAAAATTTTTTTTTAAACGGGTTCTTTTTGACCGGAAGACCAAGAAAAACGGCCAAAGATGTGTCAAAAAGGAAGTTTCAGATCCAAAAAAAAAACCACCTTTTTTCGGTTTTTTTAAAAATAGTTTTTTCATTACCTATAAAGAATAACCTCAAAGGGCCAAAAAAGATCCAAAAAAGTAAAACGGTTTTTTTTTCCCACCGGAATACCAAGAAAAATGGCCCAAGATGTATCTAAAAAGAAGTTTCTGTTCGAAAAAACCACCGGCTTTTTAAAATAGTTTATGACTACCTCTAAAGAACTAACCTCAAATGGCCAAAATACCATGAAAAACAGCCGAAATCAGGTTATGCTTAACCGGAAGACCTAAAAAAAAAACAGAGATCAGTCAAAAAGAAAGTTTCCGACTCCAGAAAAAGATATTTTTTCGGTTTTTTGGATCCAAAATTTCCTTTTTAACAGATCTTGGTTCGTTTTTCTTGGTCTTTCGGTCAAAAATATCCAGTTTTTCCTTTTTTTCGGTTGCTTTCCTGTAGAAAGAAGGTTTTTTCGAGGCGTGAGAATAACTATTTTTTGCCGGCAACCTGCAGAGTCCCCTTATTGTTTCGACCCTCCTTAATTTAATGACGTGTAGGAGAAAATGCAGATAAGAAGTCTGGAAAAAGGCTTGAGGGAGGGCTATTATCATTTTGATACAAAAGACTCCTTGTAGGATATTAAGCCATTTATAATATTTCCAGCTGGGGGGTATAAGGTACGCCTTTTCCATTATTATGGTAGAAGTGTGCGAATAAGTACATTACTTGATGTAGACCGGAGGAGACGAGGAACGAATACGAAATAGGAGGGCGCTTATCGTCTTCCCTTTTTCAACGCCCCGCCGGTAAAACTCAAAAAAAGAGATCGATGGCGAGGAAAGACAATGGGATTGGACGGAGACCAAATTTTAATTAAATTGATCACCTCGTTTTCCCTCTCAAAAGGAACTTGGTAGCGTGTCAACTCAAGAGTTGAACCTCAGCCCATTTTTTAAAAAAATTATTAAAAATCAAAAACCTTTCATGCAGGCGTTTAATTTAATTTTTTCCAACCGGATCCACTCTCCCTTTTCTCATTCTCCCTTCCAAAGTACATGAAAGTTTAATTAATAAAATCTAAATTAAATACATAAAGAACGGACTTTGTGAAAACTTTCACTTTGAACAAATTAGAGAGGGTTGAAAAAAAAAAATTTTTTTATGACGTCATTCGATTTTTTGATGTATAAAAAAAGAGAAATCCTATGGGTCTCATCAATTAGAAAGGTTAAGGTCGAGTTTTGGATCCATACATCAACGCTGATGGTCTCAGTGCGGCAATGACCGCTGCCCGATATTAATCTCGTTCTAAAACTAACATGATTTATCGATCTTTAGTTTTGAAAAATCAAGTTAACAGTGACTTTCCGTCGACGAATACACATACAAAATTCTTTGATTCTGCAACTATTGCACCCATTGCAATAGGTTCAGAAAGATGTGATTCTGAGGCAAAAGAAAAATCCTTAAAATCTGTTTGAAAACTCGGGTTTGCAGAGAAAATCAGAGGCATATTTTCTTGGTGAAGGACTCTGACCCTGATGAATGGACATAATCTTCCGTTATTGCCTCCGTGGGTCGGTGGTCTTAAGACTGACTCCTCCAAGGTCAAAAAAAAAACATTTTCCGAAAATTCTTCAGTTGTTTCCTCCGTGGGTCGGTGGTCTAAGACTCTGACTCCTCCAAGGTTCAAAAAAACCTTTTTCCGAAAATTCTTCAGTTGTTTCCTCCGTGGGTCGGAGGTCTAAGACTCTGACTTCTCCAAGGTAAAAAAAAAACCTTTTTCTGAAAAACCTTCCGTTGTTGCCTCCGTAGATTGGTAATCAAGGACTCTGACCCTGATTAATGTATTTAGGCATCCGTTATTGCCTCCGTGAGTCGGTGGTCTAAGATTTTGACTCCTTCAAGGACAAAAAAAGCCTTTTCTAAAAATCCTTCAGTTGTTGCCTCCGTAGTTTGGTGGTCAAGGACTCTGACCCAGATTAATGGACTTGGGCATCTGTTATTGCCTCCGTGGGTCGGTGGTCTAAGATTCTGACTCCTTCAAGGTCCAATCAATTCTTTTTCTGAAAATCCGTTGTTGCCTTCGTAGATTGGGGGTCAAGGACTCTGACCCTGATTAATGGATTTAGGCATCCGTTTTTGCCTTCGTGGGTCGGTGGTCTATGACTCTGACTCCTCCAAGGTCCAAAAAAATCCTTCAGTTGTTGCCTCCTTAGATTGGTGGTCAAGGATTCTGACCCTGATTAATGTATTTAGGCATCCGTTACTGCCTCCGTGAGTCGGTGGTCTAAGATTCTGACTCCTCGAAGGTAAAAAAAAACCTTTATCTAAAAATCCATCCGTGATTGCCTCCGTAGATTGGTGGTCAATGACTCTGACCCTGATTAATGGACTTGGGCATCCGTTATTGCCTCCGTGGGTCGGTGGTCTATGATTTTGACTCCTTCAAGGACAAAAAAACCTTTTCCTAAAAATCCTTCAGTTGCTGCCTCCCTAGATTGGTGGTCAAGGACTCTGACCCTGATTAATGGACTTAGCCATCCGTTATTGCCTCCGTGGGTGGGTGGTCTATGATTTTGACTCCTTCAAGGACAAAAAAAAACCTTTTCCTAAAAATCCTTCAGTTGCTGCCTCCCTAGATTGGTAATCAAGGACTCTGACCCTGATTAATGGATTTAGGCATCCGTTATTGCCTCCGTGGGTCGGTGGTCTACGACTCTGACTCCTCCAAGGTCCAAAAAAATCCTTCAGTTGTTGCCTCCCTAGATTGGTGGTCAAGGACTCTGACCCTGATTAATGGACTTAGGCATCCATTATTGCCTTCGTGGGTCGGTGGTCTAAGATTCTGACTCCTCCAAGGTTTAAAAAAACCTGTATTTAAAAATCTACCCGTTATTGCCTCCGTAGATTGGTGGTCAAGGACTCTGACCCTGTTAATGGACTTAGGCCTCCGTGGGTCGGTGGTCTAAGACTCTGACTTTTTCATGGTCCAAAAAAACCTTGGTAACTCAGATTAAAAATTGAGCTTATTAAAATATGTGGACTGTATGAAATTTTTTGATAAAAACGAATTTGTTGTGTGATACTCCGGTCGCCTTCACCAATTAATTTAAGGTTCGTACTTACCCGGTTTGCAGCTTTCTTCTGGCTCCGCCTTGATAATTGGAGGGATAAAAACGGGAAAATAAGGAAATGGATCTGGAATAATCAAAAGGAAATCCAATGTCTTGGCCTGAAAACGCGAACCGGAAAATGGATGACTCCTTGGAGCGATGCTAGCGATCGGAATTCACACACGTTTATTGTTGACTGAATGCAGTCGAGGGCCAATGAGCCGAAATTATAATAAAATTAATAATTTTAAAACAAATGGAAAAATTTAATGAAATTCAAATACGGACAAAACTTTTTTTTGAACTTGTTCGGACCGTGTCTTCAACGGAAGAGAGAGTGAGAAAGGTGGGAGAAAAGAGTCGTTACTCACTATCTTAATCCTAAAGAAATTTGATTGGTTTCTGACACCCCCTCTTAAACATAAATTTTTCGGGAAAAATAAACTTAAAATATCCCCGAATTTTTCGGCGTCTTCATACCCCCCAGCCTGAAGGGTCCCCTTCTGAGGGTAGAAAACAAAAGAAACAAAATCAAAGAAACCTGACGCCAAAAAAAATTCCAAAATCAACTGCGAGATTTCCTTTCGCAGGGGAAAGAGAGAAAAACAAAAAATAAAATAAAATAAATAGAATAAAATTAATTAACAATAAAGCCAACTAGTGACAAGCGAAATAAAAAAAAAAAACCTTACCAAGACACAAACTATCCATCAAGTTTGGGTAAGGGAAAAAATTTTTGGACACCACTAAGGCGTGAAAAAGAAAAACAAAACATGAAGGACACGCGACGAAAGGCGTGATGGACGGAAGTTACTGATTCGGTAAAGGGTAAACTTTAACTACTGGTCTTTTGTAACTTCCGTTAGTTGTGCGAATTCGAACAACTCTTACCACTCCATCTGCACCAGGGTAAATTTCCTCAACAACCCCTAACGGCCAAGACAATGGTGGCGAGTTACTTTGTTCTACCACCACGACGGTACCCTTGGTGACCGAGGAGTTATCTGTCAACCATTTCCTGCGAACTTGCAGTTCGTGCAAATACTCCCTTTTCCATCTGCTCCAAAAGGTTTGGACCATTTGATCAACGAGTTGGAATCGGGACAGACGATTTTGAGGGATCTCCGTCAGATCGGAAGAGGGAATGCCTTTCAATGGGGTCGCCATGAGAAAATGCGCTGGGGTCAAAACGACCGGATCGCTTGGGTCGGCACTTAAAGGACACAATGGTCTTGAATTGAGTAATGCCTCAATTTGAATTAATATGGAATTGAGTTCTTCATACGTAAGAACTTGAAGCCCTATCACCTTTAAAAGGTGCGTCTTGACTGATTTGATGTTGGCTTCCCAAATCCCACCAAAATGTGGTGAATTGGGTGGTAGGAACTTCCACTCCATACGATGAGCTTCTAAGCCTTTATTTAAAAGCCTTTGATGCTTGGATTCTAAAATAAAATGATATAATTCCTCAAGTTCGGTTTTAGCGCCGATGAAATTTGTTCCGTTATCGGAGTATGACTCGGCATTCTCCTCGTCGGGATAGAAAGCGCTTAAACGCGGATAAAAATAATTCGGTAGATAGCCCGGACACCAATTCCAGGTGAACCGCCTTGGTGGTTAAACAAATAAAAAGACAAATATACGCCTTGGTGATGACGGGATTACGTTTTCGTCCGATTGAAATTTTTATTGGGCCGGCATAATCCACGCCGGTATGAAGAAAAGCTTTGGATTCATTTACACGACACTCGGGCAAATCCGCCATTATCGGATGAGTGGGCCGAGGGTTAACTTTAAAACAGATATTACAAGCTCTAACCCTTTGACGGACTACAGACCGTGCTGACAAAATCCAGAATCTCTGTCTCAGAACAGCCAATAATAAATGAGGGCCAGTATGTAGATTAACTCGATGATAATAATCAATAATTAAATTGACGAGTGGATGATTTTTGGGGAGTAAAATTGGATGGGCATGATCAAAACCTAGGTTGGCCTTACTTAATCTTCCGCCAAATCGGATAATTCCATCCTTAAAAAAAGGGTTTAAAAAACGAATTCGTTTCGAAACTAAACGATTGTTTTGAAGATTAGACAATCTTCCGCAAAATTAAAATTTTGGACCACTTTACATAAATAATGCTCCGCTTGATTGAGGTCCTGTCGAGGTTTATGGTCTTTCGGAATTAATTTCAGAAAACGAAGAACGACTACCATGACTCTTAATAAACGACCATAATCGGAACAGTTTTCGATTAATTTATCAATTTGATTTGGCTTCTCCTCCGTGGCAGCAATCATTACCCCTGTCTTTTTTCGTTCTGGAGGGTCACAATCGGGGAAATTTGACTTAATAGGCCACTCAGAGCGATTCAAAAGCATCCAAGGTGGTCCATTCCACCACAACGACTTCGAGGGTAGTTCACCCGGTAATAACCCCCTGGATAAACAATCTGCCGGATTCTCTTTGCCTGACACATGCGACCAATGGTCAATTTCACATCGATCTTGAATTTCTGCTACCCTATTCGCCACGAAGGTTTGCCAACAGGCCGGTGACGATTTAAGCCAGCAGAGGACGATTTCCGAGTCGGAAAATGCTAAAACCTGCTTGACAGGGCATCGAAGTTTTAAAATTGCATGGACATTCTGAATCAATCTGCCAACAACAAAGCGGCGCACAACTCCAAACGTGGAATACTTAACGTTTTAGAGGGTGACACTTTCGATTTAGCGCACAATAACTTCACGACTAATTTTTCCGGCGTTTCCACCAGTACATAAATGACTGCTCCATAACCTTTCTCCGACGCGTCACAAAATCCAAAAAACGAAACAATCGCATCCTTTTGAACCCCTAAATGTCTGGGGAATTTTAGCGCAGGGATTCTTACTAGCTCCGATTGAAACCTTTCCCAAATTTCGGAAATGGCAGCTGAAGGAAGGTCGTCCCAATCCTTCTTTTCCTTCCACAGCTCTTTAATAAGTCCTTTTGCTAATAACAGGACGGGAGCCAAGAATCCTAAAGGGTCATAGATTCTAGCAACAACTGATAAAATTTCCCTTTTTGTCCCTTTGGAGGGTTTTAAATCAATTTTAAAATGGAAATTGTCATCCGATGGATCCCAAACGAGCCCTAAAATAGGTAGGGTGTGATCCTCTTTAATAAAATTTTTCTCTACATTTAGTTCGAGACGATCAGAAAAATTCGTGATCTGATCAGGGAAATTAGAACTCCATTTAACCAATTGGAATCCTCCTTTTCGGAATAAGGCCTTTGCCTGCTGATGTAGTTCCGAGGCCTCTTCAAATTTTCGACGGATGTTACCAAATCGTCCATACATATCTCTCGGTATGTATTTCGAAGCAACCGGAAAATCTTTCCCTTCTGCAGTAACCAGCTGGACAACCGTTCTTAAGGCTAAGTAGGGGGAAGAAGACAAACCAAACACAACTGTGTTATGACAATACGTTTGTATCGGTTGATCCTTGGAAAATCTCCAAAGCATCTTTTGGTACATTCTATCTTTGCCACAGACTTCAATTTGCCGATACATTTGTTTTATGTCTGCACTTAAAGCTATTTTAAAAATGCGGAAATTAACCAGAAGTGAAAAGATATCAGCTTGAAGCTTCGGACCTGTATACAGGACATCGTTAAGCGATAGACCAGCACTTCCTTTCGCACTAGCGTCAAAAACTACTCTCATTGGAGTGCTAGTGCTCTCCTTAAACACACAATGGTGTGGAATAAAATATCCTTCTTGACGGTTGGACCTATCCATGAGACTTAAATGCCCTTGGTCAATGTAGTCTTTCAGGACCTTGTGATATGAGACCTTCATATCCTCATTTCGATTTAATTTTGTTTCTAAATTCAAAAATCTTCTTTCCGCAACATGGAAAGAGTCACCCAAATTAGGATTTTCAACTCGAAAAGGAAGTGCAACAACAAAACGACCATATTCATTCCTCTTAACAGTGGATACGTACAATTTTTCACATTCCTTTTCCTCAAATGTGAGGTGAGTTTTATGTGGAACTTCTTCCAATTTCCAAAATTTTTCCAAGAGATTAGGTAAACCTTCATCCGTCAAAAAACTACATAAGGTAACCAACTCCGTCGTTTTCTTTTTAATAAAGGTGCTTTCCCCATTAAAACGAAACCCAAGCAACTACATATAGCCACCGGGCTATCGGCGCCGTCAACAATTTTAGTTCCACTCAAAATATGTGGAATTAACTCGGCCCCAATAATGCCGTCTATGGGAGAGGGATGAGAAAAATCTTCGTCTGCGAGTTTTAACGACTGGAGGTAAGACAACTTGTTTCGGTCAACCTCGAGAGACGGTAATTTTTCGATGATTTTATCAATGACCAATGGTTCAATCGAGAAGTTCGCCAGGGGATCCAGCCTAGAAGAGAAGGTTAAATGAGTTTTCCCTAGAATTTGACTAGATTTTCCTCCTAATCCGACAACCGAAACTTGGGCTTTTTTAACAGGTAGCGAAAGTTTTTTACATAATTTAGACGTGATAAAGTGGCTTTCACTGCCTGAGTCCAACAATAAACGAATAACCTGGACCTTTCCCCATCGGTCCTTCACTTCCACTTGAGCTGTGGACAACAGTACCACTGAGGCTTCATTTCTTGCAACTGCACAAGTTGCAGTTACTGACTTAGTGGGAGTGGGGTTTCGACCTTTTTTGCGTAATGAAGCAACGCATTGTGTGGGTGACCACATTCCTTGCAATTGCTGACATTTTTGCAATCACTCGCAGCGTGATCTGCCGAAAAACATTTCAAACAGAGGGTCAGCCTTTTGGCCGTTTTAAAACGGTCCCATGGGGACATTTTCCCTATTCTGCGACAGTTAGCAAAAGAATGACCATTCATTTTGCACAATTTACAATCCAAACCTTCTTCAGCTTTTGCTGAATCAATCATGAACGCATGAGACTTTTGAGGCTTCTTGCTACTCCCTTTATCTGAGGATTTATTCTCATGAACTTTATCCCTTTGATATTTAGGGTCTGTAACTGCCTTTCAATGAATTTGGACAAGGTATCCAAGGAAACACCACTTTGATCTCGAGTAAAATTTTCAAATTCCCGTCTAGTGCGATCATCCAGCACTTTCAAACCTTGATACAAAAATATCAAATCCGCTAAAACGCTTCCGGTATACAACCTCTTTAATGCGGCCACCGGGGCGACGAAACCGTTCAAAAAACCCTCAAGTGTTTCCCTAGACTCAGTTTTAATGGAGAAAAATTGAAAATCTGATCTAGGTAGGTATCCGCAACGACCGCGGATTATCATAACGTCCCCACAACAATTCTCTAATGACTAGTTTTCCGCGGTAGGTGGAATAAATTGTACACTCTTTAGGGCTTGCCCTTTCAACTTTGACACAAGGTATGACACTTTATGCAACTCAGAATAATTTCTATTCGAATGTACCAAAGACATAAACATCTGACTAAAATGCGGCCAATTTTCCATTTTACCAGAAAATTCTGGGATTTCTAACTTGTTGAGGATTAGCTTGGAGTCTAACATCGTGTCAGTAGCTTGTTCTGACTTAGGAATTTCTGGAGTTCCTCCTTAATCTTGTGCATCTTAGCGATATACTGAATAAAATCGTAATGATCTTCAAATTCTGTGAAACTGGGGTCATAATCTGGATCACCTTGAAGGTTAAGTTGGTTGATCCTTAAGTCATAGTCTTTGATATCTTCAATTGAATCCTCCAATTTGGGGTACATAATCGAGAAAGCCTTTAATGATTTTGCCAGTGGCTTGTCCGTGTCAAGCTCTTTGGCATAATCTTTCAGCCTTACGACTCTCTGAAATATCCTATCTCTCTTTTTGACAGAATTTTAATCTCAGAATCTACGTTTGTCGCCATATTTGATCAAAAAAAAACCAAGACTAAAACCAAAACGAGATTGAGTAAAACAAAATAAAATTCAGAAATACTGAGTACGAAATATAAAATAACTAATTCGTTCAAAGAACTGATAAAAAAAACAAAATAATGCCCCACGGCGTTCGAAGTATATCTTAATCCTTCGTTCTAAAACAACAAACCTCTTCTACGAAACGAAAATTATTAAAGAATATTCTCAAAATCGAGAATTTCGAAAAAAATAGAAAGTCCTAAATTGAAGGAAGGAAAAAATTATAAAATCAAAATAAACGAAAATTATCTAAAAAAGACAAAAAACAAAAAAAAAACTTTACCTTTAATAGTTAATAAAATAATAATTTTGAAAACTGCTAAGTCTCGATGTCAGAAACCAATATGGCGGTGGAATTTTTCAACTCCCTTTTACACAGAAAACTGTTCGGGAATGAAATCGCGTTGGCGTCTATGCACGTTTAGTTTTGCCGGTAATGGGCGAGGAAGGGGTAAATTAACCGATTTTAACAGAAAAAACTCGAAAAAACCGCTTCAATCCGGCCCGGAAGGACCAAAAATGGTAACTCAGATTAAAAATTGAGCTTATTAAAATATGTGGACTGTATGAAATTTTTTGATAAAACGAATTTGTTGTGTGATACTCCGGTCGCCTTCACCAATTAATTTAAGGTTCGTACTTACCCGGTTTGCAGCTTTCTCTGGCTCCGCCTTGATAATTGGAGGGATAAGAACGGGAAAATAAGGAAATGGATCTGGAATAATCAAA
>JACGAQ010001015.1:0-76167 GCA_014119065.1 Orius insidiosus
TTGTTTTGACTAGTATTGATTTTTATCTTTGACCCAATTACACCCAAGGTGTCATGGAAGAAGTCCAACTCCGATCCCAAACCATTCAGCAACCTCAAGAGTCCAGATATGGTGAGGGATCGACCATACTCAGTGCGATGGTGAGGAACATGAAACGTAGGAGTTTGACGACCTACGTGGAGGAACATGAAGAGGAATGAGTGCCAACAACTCTGGACAAGTAATTGATCCATTTAACAATTTGTGGATGAAACACCCACCTAAAAAAGGAAACGATCCTCAGGTGAGGCAATGCCGAAATACGAACGCCAGTATTCGAGTGACTCTGAATCATACATCTTATTTCCGACGAATGCTAGGTGTTTGATGCCAGACTTCTGTACCTTCGATAGTGCACTATACCACTGGTGTGGTATGGGTGCCAGACAATACTCCCATAGTCAATTATGCTCTGAACATAGGCAAAAAATAAAGAACGAACAACCTTAGTGTTTTTAAACTCATTGGTAGACCTTCGTACAAAACCAACCATACGGTATGATCGGGAGATAACATCCTGGGCATGTTCAGCAAAAGAACAACTCTCATCAAAAATGATCCCCAGATCTTTAACCGACTTCACCCTTGGAATAATGTTCCCGTTACACACATAATCATACATAATTGGACACACCTTTCTGTGAAAACTAATGACATTACACTTCGACGGTTCAATTCGCAAGCCATTCTTGTCACACCAGTGAGAAAACAGAGACAAATCACTACTGAGTACTACACTATCTGATAAGGAAGTTATCACATTAAAAATCTTCAAGTCGTCAGCGAACGATAACACCCTGGATTGAAAACCACATGTGAAGACATCATTGAAGAACAATAAAAACAACAAGGGACCCAAATGAGACCCTTGGGGCACCTGAAGACACTGTAAAACTACCGGAGAGAACACCACGAAAAAGAACATTAGAAGTCCGACCAAATAAGTAAGACTCTAACCACTTTAATAAATTTCCCCCTACACCGATTTCATTCAATTTATAAAGCAGTCTGACATGATCGACCGAATCGAACGCTTTTGAAATATCAGTATAAATGGCGTCTACCTGATTACCCTTTTCCATATTATTTATGATGATCTCACGGAATAATAAAAGATTTGTTGAAGTAGACCTACCCTTGACGAATCCATGTTGATGAGAACTTATATATTCGAAAAATGACTAGACATACAATCCGTGATTATGGATTCAAAGACCTTAGGGATAGCAGAGAGTTTAGAAATCGGACGATAGTTAAGTATTTTGGATCTGTCACCCTTCTTATGTACCGGTATAATGTGACTTATTTTCCATATAACTGGCATTGAACAAGTGGTGAAAGACTTATTAAATAAAATAAATAAAGGCCAAGAGAGACTAGAAGCACAGTTTTTCAATATCACTGCAGGAACATTATCAGGGCCTGGCGAGTAGTTTGAATCTAAACCTAACAACTTATTTAATATCACAGATTCATCAAAATCACAGCAAGAAAGAGTATCACAAAACGTGGGAATGAAGTAATCACAGGGGTTTAACATTGGTGAGGTAAAATTAGATTGAAACATCGCAGAAAACGCATTGGAAGCACCAAGATCATTTGGCAGAACACAGTTGGACAAGTCATGCATAACACGAGGATAACCATCTATTCGCTTTTTTGAGCCCATGAAATTCCAAATGTAATTTACATTACTTTCAAGTATAAGTTCAGACGACGCAATGTATCTATCGTAGTCACTTTTTATTTCTAATTTAGCCTGGGATCTAAGCAAAGAGTATTCATTGTATCGCTGGGAGCAATTATGTTTTTTGAATGCATAATAAGCCCTGTTTTTCTTATTAATCAAATGAATTGTAAAAGGTGAAAACCAAGAAGGAAACCTATTACTAGGCTTCACTTTTTTTACAGGAACACATTCATCAAAGAGTCGGAAAATTATGGAGTAAAACACACTTAGCGCCTCATCCAGTGTACAGTCAACTAGGAATTCCCAATCAATTGATGACAAATGCTGATTCAACAAAACAAAATTTGCTTTGTAGAAATTGTACTTAACACTAGATTGAAAGTTTCGGAAAGACCTAACAGGGGCCGAAAATTCACAATTAATTGATAAGTGATGGGTGGTAATCATCTTCCGAAACAAAGGGCAACAGATCCCTGAAGACCGCAGTGGACCCTACATTACAAAACACAAAATCAAGGATCCTACCATCTTTATTCTGGACATTGTTAACTTGCTGGAGATCAAGCATGGCTTTATATGTGTCAAAAACCGAATCAGCTATCCTGCTGGAATGAATGTTGTAATCCCCAGCTACCAAATATTGAGAATCAGGATACAGTGACAGCACATATTCCATATTCTCAAAAAAACCAACATAACGAGACTCTGGTGAATAGTCTGGCAAGTAAAAGCAACCCAATATAAACGAAAAGCATTTAAAACTTACAACCAGCCACAAATCCTCAATAGACGAATTCGGCGGGACAATCCTCTTAACCTGATGATCACTCCTGACAGCGACCAAAACACCTCCTCCATCAGACTTTGAGCTGTTAATAGACGAGCGATCATTTCTAAAAACAATATAATTAGAACCAAATAATTCAGAAGATGACACACATTCCTTTAACCATGTCTCTGAAATCAAAACAGCATCATAATTAACAGAAAGGACACTCAGAAAAAATTGATTTATCTTTGTACGGAGTCCACGAGTATTCTGATAGTACACCGAGAACAAAAACTTAGAATTATTAGTATTTGTGTTTACAGAGAGGGACGGTACTGGTTGATTAGAACAATTTAAATTAATCATGTCCTCACCGAGAATGGAGGGGCTAATAAGAGATGAATCACTGACACTATTTACTATTGTGCCGCCAACGGCGGCCCCATTTCTAAAAAATGACATGAGTTGAAAACTGGCTTAAAGTCAACATGACAAGAAGTTAAATAAAACTGTTTGACTAAAGATGTTACCAATTTACAGATGTCATTAGATATAATTCTACGACCTTGTCTGGAAAATGCCATAACGTCATTCATTATTGAACTGGAGCCAATTAAATCCAGTTTAACATAGTGAACGTTGGCAAATTTCTCACTAAATTTACACAAAAACTTATTGAACCCATAAATGGTTTTATTCACAATAGACCATTTTGGCAAATTATAATTGAATGGGACACCCATCAAGATTAAATTAGTCTCAAAACAGTGTTTTAAAATGAAATTACCCAATTTAATCTTAAGTTTCTTTGACTCATTATGTTCAATGTCATGGAACCCAACACTCAGTAAAACGAAATCATCAGAACTGAGTTTATCAATATTTACTTTAATAACATCATCAATGAAACCAGTAGAACTAATATGGGACGAAGTGTTGTAATTAAGAGGAAGATATTGATTTAAACAATAACCAATACCTGATGCAAAACTGTCACCAAGAATAACAAATTTATTCACACGGTCACTATTAACTAGAACCTGTGAATCTATTTTCAATGAAGACGATGGTGGTGAAGAACCAATCGACGAAACAGTAGGCAACGTAGACCCGGAAGTTGGAATCCCGGAGATTGCATTATGGACCTTCACAGTGAGCCGGGCATTCTCTTGAGCCAGAAGCGTGATGTCATCTTTGAGAGTCCTAATTTGTTTATGAAGTTCGAGGATGTCAGTAGGCAGAACATCAGAAGCAAGTCCAGGTGGCCCACGGTCGACACAGGAACCATGAACAGCCAAGGAAAGTAAATCAGATCGGCTAAAATCATCCACCTCGGTAGCAAGTACAATCGGAGGGTTTAAACCATCACTTAAAGCCGGGGACCGATCAAGAGCGTCTTGGAATTCAGAGTCAGTTAAGTCGATACAATTTGGCAAAGCATCGGCGACATCAGTATTATTCTTCAGGACTGGTAACGACACAAGTTCCTGATCATTAACTTTTGTGAGAAGGTGTTTAAATACCTCTAAGGTGGACTTGAATTCATCTTCCGGCTTAGTTGGCAAAGCTTCATAAAACACCCATAACGATTGTAGATACTCCTCCAACTGTTTGACAAAGGAACTGTTTTTAAATTGGTGCCGAAGCTTGACGAGACTTTTACGAGCTGACAATTTACGTTCTTTATTTTCGGAGATTCCATTCCTGGCTTCAGATGGCATGGTGGTTATAAAATTGACTCTTTCTAGAGAACTCCACGTTTCTGGAGTCTACGACCTTCTGAATCATTTGAATCTACCACTTTTTAGAGTCCACACAAAATCCCAACTCTCTGGAATCCACCGCCTCCTGAATCACGGGATTCCTCGTTTCTGGAGTCCACCGCCTGCTGAATCTTAAGAATCCACTTTCTAGAGAACTCCACGTTTCTGGAGTCCACGGCCTCCTGAATCATTTGAATCCACCACTTTTTAGAGTCCACACAAAACCCCAACTCTCTGGAATCCACCGCCTCCTGAATCACGGTAATCCTCGTTTCTGGACTCCACCGCCTCCTGAATCTTAAGAATCCTCTTTCTAGAGAACTCCACGTTTCTGGAGTCCACGGCCTTCAGAATCTCTCGAATCCACGTTTTTAGAGCCCACCGCCCTCAGTATCTCGCGAATCCACCTCGCTCAGGAGTCCACCGCCTCCTGAATCACTATCACCGCCTTCTCAATCGTTTACCTGAAGCGCCCCAACTAATAATCCATCTTTGGAAAGCAATCAATTCCATAATCGAACCATAATTTATGCTAGACTTTAAAATGAGAAAGAAAAAGGTACTTTCGCTCATTTGACCGAAGTGACAAAGCGAGAAACAAAGCGGGTAAAACCATTAGGCAAATTAGGTACTTTATGAGTTGTTGATTAATTCAGAAAGTCACCGCTGGGAAAAAAAGTTTTCATTACGTAACAGGTTAATTAGGCCAAAATACTTGGGAAACCCTGAATAGGTGCACTCAATGTGGCCAAAATGCAGTCTGGCCAACATTCATCAAATTTCTTGAAAATTTTTTGACTTTCACTCTATCTTTCAACCAAGTTTAGAGCGGGGTCAGTGAATATTTTGGGATTAAGGCGAGAATAGCTTTCTTTCCTATAAATTTGAAAAGGAAGAAAAAGATGCGCCGACTTTTTTTTTTTTAAAGCACAGAATCCAAAGGCCACTTTCTTTACCTTTCACTCTCGCTTTATTGATCATCTTCATGAGGTCATTGGACCAAATACGTCATCGTTCGGGAATTTTAAAAGTTAAAAAACCCGGATTCCATAGGAAAAACGCATTCTCGTTTTCCATAACGGCTATTGCGTAAAAATGAATATGAAAGTTTCGGGAGTTCCGATATAGTTTAAACAGTCCAAGAATTAGGAGAAAGTTTTTATTTTTATTATAAAAACTTACGAATTCAATTTTTGGATGTGCTGGGTGTCAAGTTTGGCAACACTCTCACTGAAAACCTGAATCCACGGCCTCCTAAATCTTTTGAAACCACCTTATAGAACAGACCACGGCTTCCTGAATCTCTTGAATCAACCTTTTAGAGTCCACGACCTGCTGAATCTCTTGAATCCACGGCCTCATGAATCTATGGAATCTACTTTTCTTGGAGGCCACCGCCCCCTGAATCTTTAGAATCCACTTTCTGGGGTCCACTGCCCCCTGAATCTCTCGAATCCACGTTTTTAGAGCCCACCGCCTTCTGAATGGCGCGAATCCGCCTCGTTCTGGAGTCCACCGCCTTCTAAATCTCTCAAATCCACGTTTTTAGAGCCCGCCGCCTCCTGACCACGGCCTTCTGAATCTCTTGAATCAACCTTCTTGAATCCACGACCTGCTGAATCTCTTGAATCCACGGCCTTCTGAATCTATGGAATCTACGTTTCATAGAGTCCACGGCCTTCTGAATCACGCAAATCCACGTATCTAGATTCCACCACGTTCGGGAGTCCACCGCCCCCTGAATCTTTGAAATCCACTTTTTAGAGTCCACCATGATTCTGGTGTCCACCGCCTTCTGAATCATTTGAATCCACCACTGGAATCTTCGTTTCTGGAGTCCACCACTCCCTGAATCTTTAAAACACTCCTTGTAGAGTCTAATAAAAGCTGGTATAATCTACCAGAGTCCACGGCCTCCTAAATCTCGTAAATCCACCTTCTAGTGTCCACGGTCTCCTGAATCTCTTGAAACCACCTTCTAGAGTCCACGGCCACCTGAATCTCTCGAATCCACGGCCTCCTGGATCTCTGAATATTTTATAGTGTCACGAAAATCTTATCAAAATTTTTCAATTTTTCAAGGTATTTTTTCTTCTGCTGTGCCTCGGCGGAGGGCCGTCATTTTTAGCCGGGGCGAGACGACGGAAGCGACGGAGACGCCATTCACGGACGCGTCGGTCGAGTCGACCGAGAGTCGATCGCTCGAAATCGGAAGTTCGAACGACGAGAACACCCTCACGCCGGCCGAGCAGGCGATGCTCGAAGAACTCGTCGACCACGCGATCGCTCAAGAGGAACTCCTCAGAAGTCGAAGATCCGGACAAAAAGTGGATAAAATCAACCGACTCAGCTCGTACGACCATCATTCCAACGACTACGGCCCCCCAGCGCAGCCACTCTCGGTAAAGTACCATCAAACTTTCCTTTTTCAGTGTTGCCAATTTTCAGACCAATGACCGTACTAGACTAACCAACTTTCTTACGTAGGTAGAGTATGTGACACATCATTTCTTTTAGCTTGTTAGTTTAATGCCAGAACAACGCGCATGACCGAGCCAACTAAGCAACGCGCATGCGCGGCTTTCCTCTTTTATTAGCCGCGAAATTTTTCGTTGCTCGCGCATGCGCGTTGTTCTGGTAACGTAAACTCACAAGTACCCCTTTTCTAACCACTGCAACTTATTAACTTGCGATTTCTAGTATGGTACCAAATCGTTTAGCGTTTGGTCTTTCAAAAAGATGATATTGAACGCTCTTCTTCAAGCCGTGAAGGCCATAACCGGCGGAGTGATAGCCTTAAAAGGGCAATTGGTCAAAGTGAAAGGGCATTTGGTGGCCGCCAAAGGTAAATTTCTCGAAACGAAAGGGGACGCCATCACTGAATTCGGTAAACATCTGGCGACGAAAGCTCTTTTGACTCCAGTCCACGTCTCAAACTATGACCATTCAGATTCAGGTATGACAACATTGGTAAAAGCACTCAAGAATTTCCCTTCCCACACACGATTATCTCGGAAGCTTGCGCACCAAAAAAATTTCAATGGTTTGACCCTTTTGCGCACCCGAAAATTTATGTGCTTTGACCCTTTTGCTTACACGAAAATTCCAATTTGCGCAGTGCGCAATAGTTTCTGAGGTAATCGGCAAAAATGCGCCTGAACCACTCTGCTTTTGAGCAAATTTTTTTCCCCCCAAGGAGTTTTAAAAGCACAAAATTTAAGCACAAGTATTTTTAGGGAAACCTTCCTACCCCGCAGCACCTCCTTCTAGTTACGGGCCACCGAATCACCAACCGCCACCGCCGGTTTCAAGCTACGGAGGTATCACAATCACACCCGAAACTATTTTTTTCTTCCGTTTTTCATGTCTTTTCTTTCTTTAGCTCCGTCCTATCATGGACCTTATCCGCCAGCGGGGCCTCCTTCAAGCTACGCAGCGCCACCTGCTTCTTATCTCCCGACCATTATTCCGACTATCAAGGTTTCCCGCCGACAATGTTCGGCCATCAAGTGCAGGGTGACTGGAGCCACCAGAGTTTAAAACGAGATACTGCCGACAGCAAAAAGGGACGTAAGTGCTCTCCATCTTTTATCTTCTAAGATTTTTGTCAGTTTACGACACCAGAACAACGCGCATGCGCGAGCCAATAGGACAACGCGCATGTGCAGGAGAGCTTTGATAACACGATGAGGTTAATTTTTTTCCTCTCGCAAGAAAAGCGTGGAGAGGAAAAAGAACCCAATCTCAAAGATGAATTTTTGAAAAAACGCGGGAACTGAACACATGAAAGCTAGCGCATGCGCGTTACTCCGTTGGCTAGCGCATGCGGGTTGTTCTGCTATCGTAAACTCACATGTACCGATTTATTTTCTTCAGAAGCTGCTGATGGGACTCAAGCAGGCATCATCGTTTTAAAACCAATCCGTGATATTCCTCAATCTGACGTCTACCGGCCACCTCAAGCATTTAGCAAAAGCAGTGCTGCCAACCGAAGAGACGTCTATACAACGTATTTTTAAAAAAACCAAAAAGGTGGGAAGAAAATTAAGCTGAAAGAAACTTTTCTGTCCCGAAATTCGGCTCAATGGTCTTCCTCTAACAGTTTTCGTTCGATTTATGTATTTTGTCGTTATTTTCTTTAACAATTTTTCTAGATCTCATCTATAGCTGAGTCATTAACAAAAAATTTTTTAACTTTAAAAATTGCTCACTAGACTGCGCTGATCGGACGATTAATTGTTTCTATTTTGTAAAAAAAATGTAAATTATTTAGGATTATTTTTAATTTTGTGAGAAAATAAGATTTTTTTTGTAAATATTTATACAATAAATAGTTTAGAAAATTTTTTTCTAAGGTATCCTGTCGTCCACCGCCTCTTGAATCTCATGAAGCCACCTTCTAGAGTCCACGGCCTCCTTAATCTCTTAAGCCACCTTCTGGAGTCCACGGCCTCTTTAATCTCTAGAGCCACCTTCTAGAGTCCACGGCCTCCTGAATCTCTTAAAACCACTACCTTATAGAGTTTACACAAAACCCCAAGTCTCTAAGCGCCCACCGCCTCCTGAATCTCTCGAATCCACCTTTTTAAGCCCACAGCCTCCTGAATCGTTTATACTCACCACATTTTAAAGTCAACATTAAAAGAATTGAAGAAAAAAACATTGAAAATCCAAAAAAAGAAAAGTGGCTTTTCTTCCAATAAACTAAAGAAAACGAGTGGTCTGTGAATGTGATAGGACTCAGGACTAATGGAGTGATTGGTTTGTGACAGTACCGGCTCCAAACTCTGAGTACCGGTTCCAGTAGCAGCTACTGTAACCTTCTAGAGTAAGGTTATAAATATTGAACACGCCTTACCACATTCTGCACCGTAATTTTTGAAAAAATAAGCAAGATTTAGGTAAATTTTGATATTATTCTTCCATATTCAGTATATTTTAGGTTAGTCTATTTTTGAAGGATGTCTTCATGGAAAAAAGCGTCGAAGGTGAATCAGAAGACGCCGAGGGAGCGACACCAGCCAGAAAGTCGAGCACATCTAGGTCTCCTCGAAAAGAAAAAAGATTACAAAATCCGCGCGCGGGATTTCCAGCATAAAAAAAGGGTTATTCAACATCTTAAGAAACAGGCGTTAAACCGTAATCCGGACGAGTTTTATTTTCATATGGTCAACTCGAAAACTGTCGACGGTTTACATGTCGAGAAGAAAAAAGAAAGTGAAGAGACTTTAGAGCAAAAGTTAATAATGGAAAATAAAAATATAACGTATGTAAATATGAAGAGGACGATAGAAAAAAGAAAAATCGACCGCCTCCGGTCCGGACTGCACCTCACCGACACCGTGAACCCATCGAAACACGTCAAATACGACAGCGACGGCGACGAAATTCCAGTCGAAAACGAAGAATTCGACGATTCTCTTTTAAACTCGCACAAACTCGATTTACGAAATGTCGACAAATCGTTAGTGAACCGTTTGCAAAAAATGAAAGAAAAAACGTACAAGCAACTTTCCCGAAGGATTGATAGACATAAAGAACTAACGATTATTCAGGAAAAAATGGAAATCCACAGGGCGCTCAAAGAGCCTCATTACGAGCGGCCAAAACTTGTAAAACCGCCGACCAAAAATTCAGCTCCAGTTTATCAATGGAAATATGAAAGAAAAAGATAGATTTTGAATTAAAAATGATTAAAAATTAGTTTTTCTTGCTTTTTACCTAAACTATAGCTTAACCACAGTTTTACTGGATGATTTTTAAACGCTCCTTGAAACGTCCACCGCCTCCTGAATCCATTTGGGACATGTACATCAAAGATTGATGTGGGGGGGGGGGGGGTCAATTGATTTTCAGTTTTTGAAACTCTCCTTATCAAAAAGTATACCTTGAACATTTTCTTAACGGATTGTGTCGCTGTGCCCTCCCTTCAAGGATTCCTTAATAGCCACCTTGAAAAAGGGAAATCAGGATTCCTTTAATTTGAACTACTTTCCAGGGTGGTTCACTAATCGAAAGGTCAAGGAATGATTATCAAGGAAACCTTAAGAAAAGGGATCCTTTATAAATACCGAAAAAAATACACATTACAACTCAATTCAGACGGTTTTAGAAAAAAAAGGCTTAAACTATCTGATATTTCACTCACCTTGTGTATAACAAGAGAAGAGAAGCTTGATGGACTTGTTTGGACAGGTTTATGTTGGTAGGACTGGAGGGTGGGGTTGAATACTTCAGCTCTTTTTACCAAGAAGCCGAAGAAAGAATGGAAAAACCAATAAATCATTGGTTTTGGACGTAATTAAATTTTTAGAAATCGATATTTTGTTTGGTATAATAGCGTTTTTTTAATGTCACCTACAGCAGATATTTAGAAGGCAGTGCATGATATGATCTCCATGGTGAATGTTTAAATGAAAAAAAGGACGTTTCAGGTATCCTTTTGCCTTAGAAACGTTTTAAAATTATGGTCCTAACTTGAAAATGTGGTTGGTAACCCTGGTTTAGACCTCCCTCAACGTCTAAGATAAAAAATGCTTTTTTTAAATGTCACCTACAGTAGATATTTAGAAGGCAGTGCATGATGTGATCTCAATGGTGAATGTTTAAATTAAAAAAGGATGTTCAAGTTATCCTTTTGGCTTAGAAATGTTTTATAATAAAAAAGGGCCCCAACTTGAAAATGTAGTTGGTAACCCTGGTTTAGACCTCCCTCAACGTCTAAGATAAAAAATAGCGTTTTTTTAATGTAACCTACAGTAGATATTTAGAAGGCAGTGCATGATGTGATCTCCATGGTGAATGTTTAAATGAAAAAAGGATGTTTCAGGTATCCTTTTGGCTTAGAAACGTTTTAAAAATACGGTCCTAACTCGAAAATGTGGTTGGTAACCCTGGTTTAAACCTCCCTCAACGTCTCAGATACAAAATTCTATTGGAGGGTTTTGAGTGTGATTGGTAAGACTGCTTGACTCCTTGGTTTAATCTCTATGTTTCCACAACAGAAAAGGTAAGTTCAAGGTATCCTTTTGGTTAAGAAGAGTTTCAAGGAACGTTTAAATCGTAGACCCAATCGAAGATACAAAATCAATTTGATCTCTTCAAATTGTTTTTTTTTTTTTTTTTTTTTTTTTTTTGTCGAATTTCCACTGTTGTTGGTCAAAAAACAAAAAGGGAACAAAAGAATTTATAACAAACTGTTCTGTTTATTTAAATTTTTTTGGCATTAACTATGAATTTCTTGTTGAGTTGTCCCTATGAGAACTGTTTTACAAAATATAAAAGGAGGAGAAAACAAAAATTGGGCAAAAAAACCATAAAAATTTTTTTTTTTGTTGGTCTGCCCTTGTTGAATATTCTGAATATTTTATTAGAAAATGCAAATCCCTCTGACAATCTGGTTGGATCTACAAATAAAAAAAAAGTAGGGTTAAAAGAAAAAAATGTTAAACAAAGATTAATTACTTAATCAGTCGATGTACTGAGCTAACCAGCGGAAGCCTTCGCCGTAGCCCTGCCTTTTGAGAACTGAGCACATAAAAAGTTCTAGAGGACGTCCCGGCAACTCATTTCTCGGCACTTTGCTCTAAAAAAAAATTATTACATTTTTAGCCTTTCAACGGTCGTACAAAAAATTTTATTGAACCAAATTTGTGGGAAATTTGATGGCCTTTCATTTTATTTAATACATTTTTCCCCTAGGACGTACCGTTTTGAAGATATAGACGAAAAACCGCGAAAATTCACATCCCATTGCACCCAGGGTCAAATTTTTTTATCGGTTTTTTGCCGCCGTGTAGCTCCGAGCCGATTGGTTGTACAAAAAATTTTATTGAACCAAATTTGTGGAAAATTTAGTCAGCTTTCTTTTTTAACTTATAGCGCTACGACGAACCCTTTTGGAGATAAAAGCGAAAAACAGCGAAAAGTCACGCCCCAAAGCCAAATTTTTATTTTCAGTTTTTTCGCCGCCGTGTAGCTCGAACACGGTTGGTCGTAAGAAAAAATTTTATTGAACCAAATTTGTGGAAAATTTAATGACCTTTCATTTTTGTTTAATGCATTTTTCCCCTAGGACATACCGTTTTGAAGATACAGGCAAAAAACGGGGAAATGTTATCTTTCGCGGCTTTTCGCTTAACAAAATTACCTTTCCAGTAGTTTGGCCGTAGAGATTGAGGAAATTTCTGAGGTCGTCCTCAGAGGCGGCGCCGGGCAAGTCGATTTTATTTCCGAGAATGAGGACCGGGCAGTTCATAAGTGATTCGTCCGTTAAAAGGGCGTTAAGTTCCGCTTTGCTTTCTGGGAGTCTCACTTTGTCGCAGGCATCAACTAAAAATACGATCGCGTCAACCGCCGGGAAATAATCCTTCCAAACCCTTCTCGCTGAAAATTATCAACAAATATAGCCAAATAAAACAAAAAAAATATTAAAATATTTACCCTGAGTGTGTCCGCCAAGATCAAATGTCGTAAACCTTATATTGCCAATCGACAGCTCCTCAGAAGCTTAAATAAATAAATAAATAAATAAATGAATAATGTATAAAATAAATAAACACACAGAACCGAAATGGTCGATAATGCCAAAAAAAAAAAAAAAAAATACAAAACTATAAAAAAAAGTCTAAAAATGGATTATAGACAAAAAAAAACATTCCACGAAAAGTCACGTCCCATCGCCCCCAGGGTCAAATTTTTTGTCGGTTTTTTGCTGCCGTGTAGCTCCGGCACGGCACGGTTGGTAGTACAAAAAATTTTATTGAACCAAATTTGTGGGAAATTTGATGACCTTTCATTTTTATATAATACATTTTTCCCCTAGGACGTACCGTTTTGAAGATATAGGCGAAAAACCGTGAAAAGTCACATCCCATCGCCGACCCGCGGTGGTTTAAAAACCCCAAAGTAGGATGGTTGTCTAATACCGAGAAAAACTCCCAAAAATTCGATAAAAATAGGGTTTTTCAACGAAAATTTTTTTCAGCGAAAAAGTAACTTATACAGAGTAGAATTTTTCGTATTTTTCCATATTCTTCTCAGCGATGGGTGAGAGCGAGGGGTTCAAGGTAACCCTCGAAATCGGCAAAAACACAATTTTTGGACAACGAAAAATCTGAAAAATTCATACAGCTTTTAGACCCTTCCAGGACCTCAGAAAAAAAGTATGAAAAAATTGGCATCCCTGATTTTTGCCAAATTTTTCAAGGCTTCAAGTGCCAAATTTTAAAAATTCAGCAAAAATCAGGGATGCCAATTTTTCATAATTTTTTCTGAGGTCCTGGAAGGGTCTAAGAGCTGCCTGAATTTTTTCAGATTTTTCGTAGTCCAAAAAATTGTGTTTTAGGCGATTTTGAGGTTCATTCACCACTGAGTAACCCCAACCACCGGAGGTGGAATCTGCTATTAACGGATTAGACATCGTAGAATCTGCCACTGAAAGATGGGACGTCGTAGAATCCGCCATTGACGGATTAGACGTCGTAGAATCCGCCATTGACGGATTGACGTCGTAGAATCCGCCATTGACGGATTGGATGTCGTAGAATCCGCCATTGACGGATTGGATGTCGTAGAATCCGCCATTGACGGATTGGATGTCGTAGAATCGCCATGACGGATTGGATGTCGTAGAATCCGCCATTGACGGATTGGATGTCGTAGAATCCGCCATTGACGGATTAGACATCAAGTGGGATTAGGTGACAATTTTCCGATATCAGAAGTGGGATTTGGTGACAATTAGCCGATATCAGAAGTGGGATTTGGCGTCAATTTGCCGATATCAGAAGTGGGATTTAGTGACAATTAGCCGATATCAGAAGTAGGATTTGGTGTCAATTTGCGGATATCAGAAGTGGGATTAACGTCGTAGAATCCGCCATTGACGGGTGAGGCGCCATAGAGTCCACCATTGATGGATGAAACACAATAGAATCCGCCATTGACAGATGAGACGCAATAGAATCCGCCATTGAAGGATGAGACGCAATAGAATTCGCCACTGACGAATGAGACGCTAGAGAAGACGCCATTGACGATACGACGTCACAGAATCCGCCACTGATGGATACAACATCATGACAATTATGAACAGTATACTCAGATGAACAGTCATTTGAACGTCAGCAAAACTGCCGTTAGATCATCAGCAAACTGCCGTTAGATCATCAGCAAAACTGCCGTTAGATCATCAGCAAAACAGCCGTTAGATTGTCAGCTAAATTGCAGATTGATCGCCAGATTACATCGGTTAGATAGTCAGATGAGACGCAATAGAATCCGCCATTGACAGATTAGACGTCGTAGAATTCGCCACTGACGGACGAGACACTACAGAATCCGCCACTGACGGATACGACGTCATAGAATCCGCCACTGACGCATATGACTTCATAGAGTCGGCGAATGTTTCCTTATTTAGGATGCCTCTTTAACTTGCCAGAATAGATTCAAGGGATACCCTTCGAGGAATGGTTAGACGTCGTAGAATCCGCCATTGACGGATTAGACGTCGTAGAATCCGCCATTGACGGATTAGACGTCGTAGAATCCGCCATTGACGGATTAGACGTCGTAGAATCTGCCATTGACGGATTAGATGCCGCAGAATCCGCCATTGACGGATGAGACGCAATAGAATTCGCTATTGACGGATGAGACGCAATAGAATCTGCCCTGACGGATATACGTCATAGAATCGGTGAATGTTTCCTTATTTAGGATGCCTTTTTAACTTGCCAGTTTCAACGGATACCCTTTGTAGAATGGTTGTCTAATACCTCAAAAAACTCCCGAAAAATGTATAAAATTGGGTTACACGGTTAAAACGAAAAAGTTAATAAAAAACGCTTACTAGGGTGAAGGGTCGGAACATGCTGGGCTAGTCTGTCGTCCTTCAGCCGATGGAGAAGCGTCGTTTTTCCCGCATTATCCAAACCGAGGAACAACAGCTTCCCCGACTTTTTCCACAAGCCTAAAAACACACAAAAAATAAAACTTACAAAAAGGACTTAAAAATCCTTCTTCATATACACGTTCGATAAGTAAACGTTTCCCAGAGTTCTCAAGTCCAGAAAATAAAAATTTTCCTTTTTTAATAACCCTAATTGATTAATTTAATTTAAACAATAATAAAATAAATAAAACTTACCCAAATAGCCCAACTCCAGTGAACCAGTCCCAAATAAACATTTTCTAAAATAATGATGAGGTTGCAATTTTAAAGAATTGTTATTTAAAAATTGTCAAAATACGAACCTTAAGAGAAGAAAATAAAAGTTAAAGATGAAAATAAAATATAAATAAATTAAATAGTTGGGGTTTTTTTTTTCGTTTAAAAATTAGCCCCAGAGATTTTATTTTACGAAAATTCTCTGGCCCGGAAGAATGTTTAATTTGGGACGGAGAAGAGGAAAACCAGATGTGGAAATTTGACGTATAAACGGGGAACCTTTTTTATTCTTTCGGGGAGATGCAACGTCGATCGCTTCTTTTATCATATTTCGCCCTAGGGGCGATGAGAAGGCTGTGGAAAATCGACGGGAGTGGCCTTTTTTCCCGCTTCGATACGAACTGCGGAACGGTTACTCGGAGTTGTTTAGACTGTTCCAAATATCTATACTGTAATTGAACATTTTTAGAAACCGATATTTTGTTTCGTAAAATAATTAGCTTTTTTCATTGGTTGTGGTTATTATGGAATAATCTAGGAATTTTTTATGGCAGTACATATTTAGAAGGCAGTGCAACTCCCCCTCCAGTCTACCATCATAAACCTGTCCAAACAAGTCCGGGAAGCTTTTCTTCTCTTATTTTACACAAGGTTAGTAAAATAACAATTATTACAATAATATAAGCGTTTTATTATTTTCTCGGTGTTATAAACTTAAGGATCCCTTTGCTCAAGGTTTCCTTGATAATTCCTTCCTTGACCTTTCGTTATTGTAAACCTATTGAGGAACCTTAAGGAATCCTTGAAGGGAGGGCTTAGCGAGTGATTTTACTTAAAATGTTAAGGAAAGAAAATATTCAAGGTATCCTTTTTGTTAAGGAGATTAAATAAAGGCCTGTGAGCAGCTTCAAGGTCATCAGTGTTGCAAACTTAAAAAATCTCGCGCCGTCCTGTTTAAATTTAAAGTTTGACAAGGGAAATATACTTACTCCAAATATTCAAAAACTGTTGGGTTTAGAAGGTTGGGGACTTAGACACTTTTGAAAGGCCATTTAAACTTTCCAAAAAGTGGTCGTTTATGAAAATTGGTCCTGCCGTTCCTGAGATATGATGTAGTTCGACAGGAGGTTCCATCCATGTAGGTTAAAGCAGGTTATAAAACAAAAACCAATCTTGCCAACCAAAATTTTAATAAAATGAAGGCAATTATGATTACTCGATTCTTTAAAACAATTTTTCATTAAAAATATCATTTATAACAAAAAAAAAATTGAAAATTAAAAGCTAAAATTACTGTGGTTTATTATAGTGGATAAAATTGTCGCAACTTTCAGGTAAAAAGGTTTTGACGTTTAAGGTAACGTTGTACATCATTTCCAGCTGTTGAGGGGTCATTTTATCCTTTAAAAAAATAAATAAATTTTAAAATTTATAAATTTTTATAAAACCTTAAATTTATCGTATCGCTCCTGATAGAGGGCCTTGAGTTGTTTGACAAACTCGTCGACTCCTCCTCTGAACCCTTCCATTTTGTCGAAAAGTTTCATTTTAAGGCCTGTAAGTCGAGTAGGGCCGAGCTAAAAAAAAAAAAGACTCAAATATCTCAAAAATCGTTGGGTTTAGAGGGAAAGGCACTAAAATACTTTTGAAAGGCCTTTAAAAGAGCTTTCCAAAAGTGGTCATTTAAGAAAATCGGTCCTGCCGTTCCTGAGATATCGGCGTTTAAAGTTTGACAACAGAAAACCCCCTTAATATGTTCAGGCTCAAATATCTCAAAAACCGTTAGGTCTAAAAGTCGTAAACTAAGACACTTTTAAACCCTTTTAACAGCTTTCCAAAAAGTGGTCATTTAAGAAAATCGGTCCAGCCGTTCCTGAGATATTGGCGTTTACTTACAGGACTGGTATAGAATGTTTGCGATTGACGAGTGACGAGAACCTGAACGAGTACTCGCGAGCAAACTTTCAGCTCCTGAAGAGTCATCGGGAACGGATATGGTTTTGATATCATCGGTATCGCTCGCATAAAATACAATTAGCAACCTGAACTGTTTGTTGCCTAAAAAAAAAATAATTTTTTATTAATTAATTAATTTTTTTGAAGAAAAATAAATTCTTACATTTGATTGTTTTTGAAAATTTTTTAATGTAGGAAAAAAGAGCAGTTGCGATGGAAATTTCTTTACACATTTGGCACAAAACGTTGGTCCTCGGTTTGAGGCAGACGGAGCAAACAAAGGAGGAGCCGCTGGTCTATTCGGCGGTGCTAATCTGTTAGGGACAGCTGGTCGATTGGGTACTTGGTTGGCAGCAAGGTTGTTCATAGTCCGGTTGGGCGCCATCGGTTGTGTTGGCACCACTGCTCTAGCCATAGGTCGATTACAGACGGAAAATTGTGGCATAAATTGTGGCTGTGGCGTTTGCGCGGATGGCGGTACCATGTCATTCGGCTGTGGCGCCAAATATGGCGGTGGCGGTTTTAAAACTCGCAACTGAAAAAATTTAGAATCAAACATCATAAAAGAGTTTAAAATTTACCTGATTTTCGTTGAGATATCGGTAGTCCTGATTCCCCGACATTAAAGTTTTCAGCAAAAAATCTTCATTTTGCGGTTGAGATTCTTAAAAAAATAAGTTTATTTTAAATAAATAAAAGATTTGAAAGCACCTTCGGTTTTTATCAGCATTGATGTTTGAATGGGGCGAATCTGGCCGACATTCTGCGATGAAACGACGGAAGGCGCAATCTGTTCGGTTGGCACCACTGTCGTCGCCACAGGCGTAATTGGTTCTTGATTTGTGTTTATTTCGCCAAAATCCAACGGTGCTAAAATTATTTTTAACTGTTTAGGGATTTTTCCAGTTTTAAAGGTTTAGGATCAAATAGCTCAAAAACCGTAAGATTTAGAGAGAAGTGAACTTAGACACTTTTGAAAGGTCTTTAAAAGGGCTTTCCAAAAGTGGTCATTTTTGAAAATCGTTCCAACCGTTCCTGAGATATCAGCGTTTAAAGTTTGACAAGGGCCCTACTTCTTTTCAAATGTCTCAAAAACTGTTGGGTTTAGAAGGTTGGGGATTTAGACACTTTTGAAAGGCCACTAAAAGAGCTTTCCAAAAAGTGTTCATTTAAGGAAATCGGTCCAGCCGTTCCTGAGATAATTAACTTTAATTACTTTCGTCTCTTGAAGAAGTTTGAAGATCTCGTCGTCTATCGAAGTTTTCGCTGGATCTTTCGCTCTTTGAGTGTTTTTGCTGAAAAGATCGTCGACGGAGCGTGAAACTGGGAAATCTTTTCCGCTCGAGTTCTGCAGAAGGTCGTTCAATAGCGGCATCTGATCGATTTTATTTTCGTAGGAATTCCGAGATTCTAGTTTGACGGAGGGCCGATTTCCGACCGGCCCAGCGATATTCGACCCAGCCGCAGCTCCTGGCGGCTCAAAAAACCGCATTCGCCACCGACTTTCCGCCGTTTTGCCCAAAGCGACCCCTGTTTGATCCCTCGTAGCCGTAGACGATTCAGAAGGCTCCTTAGCATGATTTTCAGGCTCATTTTGTATCAAAGATTGCAAATTGACGTTTCTACTTCTTTAGATGTTGCAGGATCTAAAAACCAAAATCAGAGTTAGAAAAATAGGGTCATAACTTCCCTAAAGAGCGGATTTAGTAGATATTTATACCATAGGAAAGCTCTTTAAAAGGCCGACAAATTTTATAGCCAAAACCGCTTCACATAACCGGTTAACCGGTTAACTACGAGACGGTTAACGGATTTATTAGATATTTATACTCCTTTTTAAAAGGCCGATAAACGTTATTTTATAGCCAAAACCGCTCACATAACCGGTTAACCGGTTAACTACCAGACGGTTAACGGATTTAGTAGATATTTATACCATTGGAAAGCTCTTTAAAAGGCCAACAAACGTTATTTTATGGCCAAAACCGCTCCACATAACCGGTTAACTACCAGACGGTTAACCGAATAACTCAGAGACGGTGGACAAGAGAAATCCCCACTTGCTCTCAAATATCTCCAAACCCGTTGGGTTTAGAAGGTCGGGGATTTAGAGACTTTTGAAAGTCCCTAAAAAGAGTTTTCCAAAAAGTGGTCATATATGAAAATCGGTTCAGCCGTTCCTGAGATATCCCTGTTTAAAGATTTGCAAGGGAGGTCCCCATTTTTTCTCAAATATCTCAAAATCCGTTGGGTTTAGAAGGTTGGGGACTTAAACATTTTGAAAGGCCCTAAAATGAGCTTTCCAAAAATAGTTCATTTCTGAAAATCGGTCCAGCCGTTCCTGAGATATCAGCGTTTAAAGTTAGACAAGGGAAATCCCTACTACTCAAATATCTCAAAAACTGTTGGGTTTAGAAGGTTGGGGACTTGGACACTTTTCAAAGGCCATTAAAGAGCTTTCCAAAAATAGGTCATTTCTGAAAATCGGTTCAGCTGTTCCTGAGATATCGGAATTTAAGTTATTAAGGGAAAAAAATTTGTTCAAAAGAATGGTAAACGGTTAACCGGTTGACTACTAGACGGTTAACCGGTTGACTACTAGACGGTTAACCGGTTGACTACTAGACGGTTAACCGGTTGACTACTAGACGGTTAACCGGTTAATCTCAGATTGGATAGAATCGTCATAACTTCACCAAAAACCTCATAACCGGTTAACCGGTTATCCTCAAAATTTTACCTCCAATTTCTCTTTTAATTTCTTCAGTAAGTCCCGTTTTGAAGACCACAAAGTTTTCAGGTTCTTTTCTATCTCGTCAACAAAAGTCGACAAATCGACTAAAATCTCGTCTTTCAGCGAACCGTCCCAACGGTCCCTTGAACTGCAAAAACCGGCAAATTTATAAACAAAATATTAATTATAGATAAATTAATTATTTTTTTTTACCTGGTCCAGGTTGTCTTCTATTTCCTGGCACAATATCAATTGTGTTATCTTTAAAAGAAATTTTTTTTGAACAAGTTGGATTCGGAATTTCAAAATTACAAGATTTATTCGTTCTATATGGCGTAGAATATGTCTAAAAAATTAAAATTTATAAATATGTTCTAAATTTAAATTAATTTTTACGCTTTTGAGTGGACGATTGAAAAGTCGGAATGCCGACAGTTTTTATCGGCCGACAAGCCCTGTCAGGCCGATAAACAGTAAACAAAAACGCATTTTCGTACTACGCTGCAGACAGATAAATAAGTGCTATCGGGCCGACAAAAATGAAACAAAACCGGCCCTAAGGGCCAGTTTGTCGGCCCGATAGCACTTATTTATCTGTCTGACAGCGTAGTAGTACGAAAATGCGTTTTTGTTTACTGTTTATCGGCCTGACAGGGCTTGTCGGCCGATAAAACTTGTCGGCCAGTTCGAGTCCCCGACAAGGCTTTATCGGACCGATTTCCACTTTTTAGGTTACCTAGTGTCTGTTGTTTTTTTGTTTAGCTGTGTGTAGTATTTCTTTGGACTATTTATAAAAATTAATAATAATAATTATTTGTTTAAATATTTAAATACAAGTGTCTTTCCATGATTTTTTTTACGAATTCTTTACGTTCTTTTTTTGTATGTTTTGGTAGTGTTTCTTTGGACTATTTATAAAATTAATAATAATAATTATTATTTTTAAAAATTTAGTAGTATGTCTTTCCGAGATTTTTTTACGAATTCGAATGACGATGCTGACGGAATGGCGGAAGTAATCTTTTTTTTTACAAGTCGGCGCGAATACACGTTCGGCGCGAATACGTTACAGCCGAAGATAAACCACGTCGAAAAATGGGACAATACGGATTTTTTCAATAGATTCCGTTTGACAACTTTTACAAGCAAGTCACAATCAAAAAGCCGTCGTTTGTCGTTAGGCTTGTGCGGGTAACACTGTTGAAGGAAACAAAATATCTTCCCGGTTTACTGTAGGATAACCACCAAATAGTCTACGAATTTTCCAAAATAATCGATTATTTCCCTGAGTCAGACCGATAGTTGTCAGACTGATATTTGGAACAAAAACGCACGAGCAGCTATCGGCCGCTTCGATTTTGTCAGGCTGACAGTAATCGGCCGATATCTCGGGAAACAAAAACCGGCCCTTAGACACTTTTCAAAGGCCATTTAAAGAGCTTTCCAAAAATAGGTCATTTCTGAAAATCGGTTCAGCTGTTCCTGAGATATCGGAATTTAAGTTGATTAAGGGAAAAAAATTTGTTTAAAAAGAATGGAAAAACGGTTAACCGGTTGACTTCTACGGTTAACCGGTTGACTACGGTTAACCGGTTGACTACTAGACGGTTAACCGGTTGACTACTAGACGGTTAACCGGTTAATCCTCAGATTTGGATAGAATCGTCATAACTTCACCAAAAACCTCAACCGGTAACCGGTTATCCTCAAAAATTTTACCTCCAATTTCTCTTTAATTTCTTCAGTAAGTCCCGTTTGAAGACCACAAAGTTTTCAAGTTCTTTTCTATCTCGTCACAAAGTCGACAAATCGACTAAAATCTCGTCTTTCAGCGAAACCGTCCCGACGGTCCCTTGAACTGCAAAAACCGGCAAATTTTATAAACAAAATATTAATTATAGATAAATTAATTTTTTTTTTACCTGGTCCAGGTTGTCTTCTATTTCCTGGCACAATATCAATTGTGTTATCTTTAAAAGAAATTTTTTTTGAACAAGTTGGATTCGGAATTTCAAAATTACAAGATTTTATTCGTTCTATATGGCGTAGAATATGTCTAAAAAATTAAAAATTTATAAATATGTTCTAAATTTAAATTAATTTTTACGCTTTTGAGTGGACGATTGAAAAGTCGGAATTGTTTTTTAAGACGTTGAGGGTAAAGCAGGTACAATGTCTGATGGTGTTGAGTTTATCTTTGATTTCTTTTTCGTTTTTTTCGAAGGTTTCCGTCTGGCTTTTCGACATCGCCCTAAGCCGAGAGAGAAGCGAGTGTTTCTTCTTCGTTATCTTGACGATCAACCTAAGCAGAAAACAAAAAATGTCAATATCTCAGAAACGGCTGAACCGATTTTCATGAATGACCACTTTTTGGAAAGCTCTTTTGAAGACCTTTCAAAAGTGTCTAAGCCCCCAACCTTCTAAACCCAACAGTTTGAGATTTGAGTAGTAGGGATTTCCGTTGTCTAACTTAAACGCTGATATCTCAGGAACGGTTGGACCGATTTTTAAAAATGACCATTTTTGGAAAGCTTTTTTAAAGGCCTTTCAAAAGTGACTAAGTTCCCGTCTCTCTAATCCAACGGTTTCTGAAATATTTGAGCCTGAAAGTAAAAAAGGGACAACATACGCGGCAGCTGTATCGTTGATTTCTTTCTATCCGCTCACTATCATCCTCAATTTTTCTTTTCCTTTCTTCAATCAATGGCACTGCTTTTTCCAGTATGTTCAGCTGATACCTAAACAAAACTCAAAAAATGTTCCCAATAATACAAAATAAACCTTAAAAAGACGTTTTCTTTATGAAGTGTTTTTTTCGCGGTGTCGACAATTTCGCTGACAAAATCGTAGATATGATCTCGATGATCATAGAGCTGACAGTCCCGACAGGTTATAACATTGCATGTCAGGCAAAATAGTTTCAGTTGCTCCTAAAAATGATGGCAACACTCATAAATCGGTTCAAGATCAAATAGCAGTTTTGCCATCATTCGATAAAATAATGGCAACACTGCATGTAGTTCCTTGAAATGATGGCAATTAGCAGTATTGGCGTTGATAGGACAAGAACAATGTTGCCAACCATATAAAAATAGGTTTAATATGATATGAAGGTAAAAAATATTTTCCCTATAATTTAGGGAATACTGTGTCAAGGAGTTAAGCAGTCTCACCAACCACACTCAATTTTGTATCTTATCGAAGACAAAACCAGGGTTACCATCCACATTTTCATGGCCCATATTTTTAAAACGTTCCTAAGCCAAAAGGATACCTTGAAAATCCTTTTTCATTGTAAACATTCACCTTGGAAATTATGCACTGCCTTCTAAATATCTACTGAAGGTGACATTAAAAAAACGCTAATTATTAATTACTTACTATAAAACAAAATATCGATTTCTAAAAATTTAAATACGCACAAAAACAATGAGTTATTGGTAAATTATTTCCACTTTTTTTTACAGCTTTTTGGTAAAAAGAGTGGGAAAATTGTGTTCACTCCCCCCCCATCCAGTCCTGCCAACACAAACCTGTCCAAACAAGTCCAGGAAGCTTTTCTTCTCTCGTTTTACACAAGGTTAGTCAAATTTTAGTTTTTTATGAGAAAAACTGTCTGATTTGAATTCTAATATGTATTTTTTCGGTATTTATAAACTTAAGGATCCCTTTTCTCAAGGTTTCCTTGATAATCCTTCCTTTCGTTTTTGTGACCCTGGAAGTAGTTCCTTCAAATAAAAGGAAACCTTATTTCCTTTTTCAAGGAGGATATTGAGAAACAGAAAATGGATGTTCAAGGTGTCCTTTTTGTTAAGGAGAGTTTCAAGGTGGCCTTAATATTTACTTTAGGATGTGAGCGACACATGTAGCGGGCAGATGGGTCGTTCCAGTGTTCTTCTTTCGTTTTAATAATATGAGATTGAGTTTCTTTGAGCTGACTATGAAACTAAAAATAGAAAACAAAAAACATTTAAAAATTTAAAACAAAAATCTAGGTTTACTTTGATGCATTCTTCGCAGATAGAATCGCCGCAATCGTAGCACCAATGGGTCGTTAAATTTGCGGTGTGGATGCTGCAAAAAATCGCTTTTTTTCTCATCGTCGTCCCATCGATTATTTCCTGTAGGATTATGTTGTCAAGAAGTTTCTTATCTACCTCCAGAGAGCAAACTGGACAATTTCTCTTTTCTGTAAAATAAAAAAACATTTTCAACTCTTTTATTTGGTCAAACAATACGAAGCGCAACAAAGACAGTGTTGCCAACTTGAAGAAGTTGTAACACATGAAATAGCTTCAGAATGTAAGCATAACTGCGTGAAAAAGACAGTGTTGCCAACGTAAACTGTACCAATCCGGGGGACGCAATCGATAAACACCCTCTTTAAAGACCTTCAGTGTTGCCAACGTCACATGAACTGTCCCATATGAAGAGGTAGTCAAGAAAGAACCCTTTAAGGGGCCATTAGTTTTACCAACGTTAACTAAACCGTCATATCTCGAGACCCAGTCGAGAAAAACCCCTTTGAGGACCTCAGTGCTACCAACTGAACCGTACTCGAGATGCAGTCAAGACATCAGTTATGCCAACCTGAAATGTCCCATTTCGAACGCAGTCTCTGCACGCGGAATGGCAGCATTCGATGAACTTGGAAGCGACGAAATCTTCGTAGGAATCGACGAGATCGGCGCCGCACAAAACGCAATCCGTCAGCCTCAAAATGTTCTCTTTAACTTCCTCTGAAAGATCCTCCGCAACGAGCGTCTTGACCGTCAAATCCTCCTTCCTCGCTGGGGCCATCATCAGCGTATCAAATTTTCTATATATATATAATAAGACGAAAACATTGAGAAATGATTGAAAACAATGAAATAAAGAAGGCTTCGTTCACTGTTCACTTGACAGCAGCTTGGGATGGAACCGCTCCTTGGAACGGGTACTCGGAGTTGCTCGGAACAGCTCCTATTGAAAGACGCTATTTCGGTTGTTATATGGTCACAAGACCGTTATTTTGGGTTTTTAGACAGTTATTACGTATTACGGTAGTTGGACCGTTATTTCGGTTGTCAGACTGTTGGAAGCTGTTAAGTTGTTATTTTGTTGTTAGATTTAGGTTGTTAGATTGTTGGAAGCTGTTGTTTCGGTTGTCAGAGCCAGTTATGTCGATTTTTAGACCGTTATTTCGTTGTCAGACTGTTGGAAGCTGTTAAGTTGTTATTTTGTTGTTAGATTTAGGTTGTTAGATTGTTGGAAGCTGTTGTTTCGGTTGTCAGAGCCAGTTATGTCGATTTTTAGACCGTTATTTCGGTTGTCAGAGCCAGTTATGTCGATTTTTAGACCGTTATTTCGGTTGTCAGAGCCAGTTATGTCGATTTTTAGACCGTTATTTCGGTTGTTAGACAGTCGTTTAGGTCTTTAGACCATTGGAAGCTATTGTTTCGGTTATTAGAGCCAGTTATGTCGATTTTTAGACTGTTATTTCGATTGTTAGACAGTCGTTTAGGTATTTAGACTGTTAGAAGCTATTGTTTCGGTTACTAGAGCCAGTTATGTCGATTTTTAGACTGTTATTTCGGTTTTTAGAACGTTATTTCGGTTGGAGCGGAATACTCTTCTTCATTTGTTGAAAAGTCGACAGTTCTGCCAACTTGGCACACCAAAAATCACTTCCTCAATTTTTACACACCCTCTCTCCCCCAAATTACAACACATCTGGCACCTGCAACGTCAGTGCTACCAACTAAACACTCACATAAATCCTTTTTCAATCAAGAAAGACGCTCAAAATCACGATTTTTGGGTTTCAAAAAAAATTACACAAAAATAACTTTTTTAAGTTTTTTTCTTTAATAAATTTTTTATTGTCCAGTTATGTCGATTTTTAGACTGTTATTTCGATTGTTAGACAATCGTTTAGGTATTTAGACTGTTGGAAGCTATTTTTTCGGTTATTAGAGCCAGTTATGTCGATTTTTAGACTGTTATTTCGGTTGTTAGACAGTCATTCAGGTTTATAGACTGTGGGATGAAGCTATGTTATTATTGAGCGAAATACTCTTCTTTCAGTTGTTGAAAAGTCGACAGTTCTGCCAACTTGACACACCAAAAATCACTTCCTCAATTTTTACACACCTCTCTCCCCAAATTACAACACATCAACGTATCTGGCACCTGCAACGTCAGTGCTACCAACTAAACACGCACATAAATCCTTTTTCAATCAATATAGACGCTCAAAATCTTTGGGTTTCAAAAAAAAGTACACAAAAAATAACTTTTTTAAGTTATTTTTTTTTCTTTAATAAATTTTTTATTCTCCAATACATCAATATTACTACACAACATAGTTTAGTAGGAATCTTTCCTTGTTATGCTTTATTTTGTATTTTTTTAAATATATCCATTTAAAGGTATCAATCATAAGACATAATTATGTTTTGTAAACAAATAACTTATGCCAAAATACATTATTTCTACAAAATAGAGTTTTTTTTAAAGTTTTTTTTCCATTTTTTTCGTCTTCAACATCCGAAATGTCGAGAAACAAAGGTCTTAGGATTGTTTATTCCGTGAAAAAATTTAAAAAATAAAAAATAATTAAAAAGTCTCATCAATTTGGAGATCTGGTTTACCATTTTTAGCCCCTTGTTTCTAAAAAAAAAGAAAAAAAAATTTTTCAAAAAAGATTGATAATGGATTTCTAAACATATAGGCCTATTTTGTTTTCTTTTATGGAATATCTCACACTCATACCACATACACACATTTTCCCCATAAAAAATCCCTTTTTTTGTATTTAGGAACTTAAAAATTTTGGGTTGGCAAACCTGAAATAAAATCGTGTGTGTGTGATTTTTCCCTTTACACTTGGCAAACAAACAAACATACACCTATGAGAAGAAAGAGATAGAAATAGATAGAATAAATACTTATTATTATTGTTTATGCTTGAATATTGTTTATCTAATTAAATATTGAGACTACTAAGACATCCTGTAAACTATTATTATTACAAATCAAACTATGGACAGAAAAAACTTGGGGGGGTTAAGTAACCTTACACGTGTGTGTACACGTGGAAGGCGTCTTTGTTGGGGAGGGGGTTTATCTCAGGCTTTGTCCACGTGTGAAAAAACAGAAAAATTGGGCTTTTAAGTTAACAAAATTGGGCTAGAGAGGTAAGTCGGTAGAAAAAAATAAGGCTCGGATCGTAGTGGACGTTTTTTGAACTAATATTATAACCTCACATTTCATAACCTTCATTTTATCTCTTTTAAATGACATTTAAACTTTACATTTTTAAAACCCTCAAATAACTTCTGTGACGTCATCACTGGGGAAGATAAAATGGGGCTTTTTAGCTAAAAATGACCGTTTTTTAATTATATATTTTTGCCAGTTTTTTTTAAATTTAAACTTTTGTGACGTCACAGGGCAGTTTTACCCCATTTTGAATAAAAAGAACTGTCGCTTTTACCCCAATTTTAACTTTGTGAAGGGAAAATGTCAATTTATAAAATATTTTATCCCCAAACTACCAATTTTTCTTAACAAACGACCATTTAAACAATTTATCAACCACACTCCTAAAAACCCGAGCCCTTTAACAATTTAACTAAAAAAAATGCAAAAATCAACAAATAACAGGAATTAGGAGACAAAAAAAAAATAAAAAACAGTGAACAAAGACCAGATTAAACATGAACATTGCTTAATAATTAAGAGAACTATTGTACTATTGTGTTATTCAGAAAAAAAAAAGATAAAAGCTGCCTTTTTTAAAAAAAATTCAAACATAGAGGGTAACAGAAATTCGGTAACAGAAACAAACACAGCAAACAAAAAATAAAATAAAAAAAAAAGCTTATAATGAAGTGACAAAAGTCACGCGAGTTTTTTTTTCTGAAGAAAAAAAAACCGAAAAAATGCAAATACGTAAATAGTATTTGACTTAGACTGTGGAAGAAAAAAATCTTCAAAGTGCGGGTTAGAACCGCGTCAATTTTGTGTGTTTTTGGTGGCCAACCTGGGTTTGGCGACCTTTTTCTGTGTGCCCCCACTGGGGGGACAACATCCGGGCTATTGTAACATTTTAGTTAAAAATGGAATAATGGTGCGTCCGAAGACACAATGGGCTATTGCAACCGTTATTTACTCTGACACCAAAATAGGCTTTCTATTTCTCGGTCTAAATAGTTCAATACTATTTATGTAATTGTCATAATTCGTGAAATTTACACATTTGTGTATCTATTGCGTCATTGGGAAAAAAGGTGAGTATCGAGCGCTCCCAGTGTCCGACTGGAAGGCTTTGGGCTATTGCATCCGTGAATTTTTTGCATATGGTGCATATCCGAAGATATACATTTGGTTAACTATTATTATATTATGGAAAATTTGAACATTTTGTATTAAACCGGTAATTACTGTATCAATTTTTTAAGTCTATTGCATATTTTGATAAATGAGCTGCCGTTTGTTTTTGTATACATAAAAAAAAAAAGAAAAAGAAAAAGAAAAAAGGATTCTCTGTTATTTTTGTGCTCCATGAGCTTTCGTCATATCCGTGATTCTATTTTTTTCTTTCATTATCGGTATATACAAAAGAAAACCATTTTTTCACTATATACACGGTCAAAAATTATCTAAGTATTGTCATAGGGATTTTTTTTCCCCTTAGGGGGTACATTCATACAAAAAAACGTCTGACGTATTTAAAAATGACCGGGGAGCGACCGAGAAATACTCTGGGAAGGTTATAACAACATAAGAAACCACATGAGGTTTCAAAACTGTTATAACCTCCACAAACCGGTCAATTTTTAAATCGTCCTTCATTTTTTCCACATATAATCTTTTAAAAAAGCCCATTGGCTAATAAATATTAAAAAAAATACTTAAACAATAAAACAATAACATTAAAATAAAAAAAATTGCAAAATCCCATGTTTTAACAAAAAGAAAAAAAATTATAAATCAGTCAAATTTTTGTTTTTTTGTCTTATATAATAAAATATATTTTAAAATAATATGAAACAATTTTTTTAGTAGTAGTTTTTTTTAAATATAATAATTCATACATACACGCAAAAGGAATAAAATATAAAAAAAAACATCACTATTCGTTGATATTTCTAGTAAAATTTAAATTTTTTTTGTGTTTATACTTTTTTTCGGTTTTAAAAAATATGCTAAGTGCTACTTGGGAGATCATGGGGCTGAAGAGGGGGATGGGCGAGCTAATCGGATAAAAAATGAAAATTTTAAAATTTTGAATTTTTCCCGAATAGCTGAAATATATAAAATTATAAACTAGTAATGCCCAAATTTGAATTTGTCGCCCGGAGAAAAAAATTTTTTGTTTTCATTTTATATGTACAATATACAATATTGGCTAATTAATAAAATTCTATACAGTTAGAGAGCTAGTTCAGAAATAGGAGAACCCTCATGGGTTAATATGATGTTGAGGTGGGTTTGAGAGTGAGAAGCCGAGGGCCCTGGGGTCTCCGTGGAGTCGTAACGCTTGTTCTAGTCTTTGTTCCTGGAGCCTCAGGGCCTCGGTAAGATCGGGCGAAACTTGTCCCGTGTGGTGATATTGCGGTGTCGGCGCTGAGTTTTGCGGTGACGGTCCTGAATTCTGCGGTGCGGTTGCCGTCGCGTTTGTGTTCGCTGAGGAACCACGGATGCCGTTGTCGGTCGACGTAGACGCTACAACTGCCTGCGTCACCGCCAGTCGAATCGCCGCTTCTGCCTGCGACCGTAGAATCACCTCTTGCATCCTCAACGCAGGCGACTCCTGTGGAGACTGAAGCTGATGGTTGTTCTCCATCACCATCGACGGCATCGAAGCACGAATCGCCGCATTCATCAACTGCATCGCCGACGACATACTATCAGCATTACTTTGCCCATTACTAAAAAAAAACATGTATTTCTTAGGATAAAATGTAGAATTTTTACCTATGCACTTGTTGATTCTGCTGTAGTTGCGAGGCGGAGCTCATTCTCATGGCGGCGGCTGCGAAATTGGCGGCGGCAGCTTGAACTACGGAGGCGGCAGGACTGGTACTGTCTGCTGAACCCATGGCAGCGACTGCTGCAGCAGCCGCTTGCTGCTGTCCGACCGCAAGCAAGGCGTTCGCCGCTCGCTGAAGGTCGTCCGGGCTATACTGTCCGGCAGCTTGGTTCAAAAATGGATGACCGTTACTCCCTCCTGCTTCAACAAGTCCTAAAAATTTTATTATCTAAATTGGATTGTAAAGAAAATAATTACCAGATCGTGCGGCCATTAGTTCTGCGAGTTTTGCTGTGGCGGTGTTGTTGTTATTGTTGTTGTTGTGTAGAAGAAGCGAGGTTGAGTTAGGAGCTGTGTCGGAACCGGCGGAACTGAGACGGCCTTCGCCGCCTTGAGAGGAACTGTCGGATGCTGCGGAAGGTGAGCCGGGTTGCTGATTGGGTACTTGTTGACCCGGTCCGCCGGGAGCGCCTTGAACACCCCCAGTCAGCGCTAAGTTCAACCCGCCCGCGGCCGCTGCAGCTATCAACGTCTCTCTTTCTCGTCGCTCAGCCGCCGCTCTCGACAGAACGTACTGCGCGGCAAACTGATGCTTCGGGTCCATCCTCATATGCTCCATGTGCGTCAACAATCCGGATTCGTGGGTGAAGACCGACTGGCAGACCGAACACGGCCACATCCTCAGCGAAGTCGCAAACTGCGCAGTTTCCGGATGGCATGCCAGATGTTTCCGCAATGAACCTTCGTTCACGTAATGCTTTCCGCACACCGGGCACGGATGGTTCGCCGTCCGTCTTTTCGCTATGTACGGACTCACCGTCATATCCCCATAACCGACCGCACCTGCAAAAACTGAATCCATCAAAATAAAATCTAAAGTCTACCAAAAAAAGGCAGAAATAGTAATTGGGTCATTAATGCTATAGCCTTCCGAAAATGGGGCTGTAAGTGCTATGGACGTAGAAAGAGGACTACAAAGGATATAGACTCGCAGAAAAGGGGCTATAAAGGCTGTAGTCTCGTAGAAAGAGGCCTATAAAGGCTAGAGACTCGCAGAAAAGGGGCTATAAAGGCTGTAGTCTCGTAGAAGAGGCCTATAAAGGCTAGAGTCTCGTAGAAAGAGGCCTATAAAGGCTATATATCGTAGAAAGAGGACTACAAAGGCTATAGTCTCGTAGAAAGTGCCAATAAAGGCTAGAGACTTGCAGAAAAGGGGCTATTAAGGCTATAGTCTCGTAGAAAATGGCCTATAAAGGCTAGAGTCTCGTAGAAAGAGGCCTATAAAGGCTAGAGACTCGCAGAAAAGGGCTAATAAGGCTATTGTCTAGTAGAAAGTGGCCTATAATAGGCTATAGTCTTGTAGATGGTAGGGATCGGCCTCTCATAATTAAAATCACTAATATCAATTAATTAATTAATTAATTAAACAATAATTAGGAAAAAAAATTGTTGACACGGATCAATAAGTTAATTTCACGGTTCTGAGCGTGAAGGCCCATCTGTATAAAACTACTCAACCGTCATTTTACTATAGAAAAAAAATGAAAAGTCATCAGGGAAAAGTAAAAAAGAGTCAATAATCGATTTTTTTTTTGTACATAAGATGGCTTTCACCATATTGCGCGAGTCATAGCCTTTGACCACCAACCCACGAAGTTTCGTTTGAAATTAACCGGTTTTCTAAACATTCGAAACAAATTTAAACGCACGGGGTTGAGTGGACGGGGAAAATCGATAATTTGCCCGGGTGAACGATTTGTTTGGCAACTCGGCTCGGGTCAACCGCGGACCCCGAGTTCTCTTTAGGCCGCTTTTGTTTTCGAGTTCAAAGCAGGTGCAGTAAAACGCAATTTCTGAGAAACCTAAGAGGAAAGCAAGAAAAGGCTAGCAAATGCTACAGTCTCGTCTATATTATCGTAGAAAGAGGACTATAAAGCTAAAGACTCGTAGAGAAGGGCCTACGTAGGCTATAGTCTCGTAGAAAAAGGACTATAAAGGCTATAGTCTCGTAGAAAGAGGCTTTTAAAGGCTACAGACTCGCAGAAAAGGGCCTGCAAAGGCTATACTTAGTCTCGTTGTAAAAAGGCCTATTAAGGCTGTAGTCTCGTAGAAAGAGGCCTATAAAGGCTACAGACTCGCAAAAAGGGCCTACATAGGCTATACTTCGTCGTAAAAGGCCTATTAAGGCTATAGTCTCGTAGAAAGAGACCTATATATCGTAGAAAGAAAGGCTATCGTCTCGTAGAAAGAGGCCTATAAAGGCTACAGACTCGTAGAAAAGAAAGGCTATAAAGCTATAGTCTCGTAAAAGAAGCCTGTAAAGGCTATAGTCTCGTAGAAAGAAGCCTATAAAGGCTATAGCTCGTAGAAAGCCTATAAAGGCTAGTCTCGTAGAAAGAAGCCTATAAAGGCTATGTCTTTGTACATAGAGGCCTATAAAGGCTACAGACTCGCATAAAAGGGCCTAAAAAGGCTATAGTCTTGCTGAAAAAGGCCTGGCTGCAGACTTGCAGAAAGAGGCCTATGGAGGCATATTATCGTAGAAAGAAGACTACTAAGGATATAGTCTCGTAGATAGAAGCCTATATAGGCTATAGTCTCGCAGAAAAGGCCTATAGTCTCGCAGAAAAAGGCGCAGAAAGAGGCATATGGAGGCTATAGTCTCGTAGAAAGAGGACTATAAAGGCTATAGTCTCACAGAGAAGGGCCTTCATAGGCTATAAGGATATAGACTAGACTCGCAGAAAAGGGGCTAGAAAGGCTGTAGACTCGTAGAAAGAGGGGAATATCATTATAGCGAATCTAATAGTTCTAAAGCTACAGTTTTCTTTAAGTATGGCATTGAAACGTTACCTGTGACCGGACCGGTCGGGTTGTTGGGATCCTTGTGCGAATGTTTCATGTGATCCATAAGCGCTTCGGTCCCGAGGAAAATTTTATGACAGACCGGACACGAAGTGGTATTGGGCCCCATGAGCGCAGCGTGCTGCTGTAGCACGTCCACCCTCAACTCCGCTTCCTAAAACAAAAAGAAAAGAAACGTAAAAAACCTTGAAAAGATATTGTTCCACACACTTCCCGTCTACGTCGTGCGTTTAAGTCATTTTTTTTAAGGTAGAAAAAAGACGGGAGGGGAGAACAGGTTTTTTGTACTCTCATGAGGGGTAGACGCAAAAAAACGTTCACTCGCGAAAGAAAAAGGGGAATGACCCACACTCCCCCACTCGGCGTTTGTAAAAAAAAAAAAGGGTTTAAGACGTTAGGAATCCGGCCACGTCTGGACCTACCCCAACGGCGACCTTCTTAAGACTCTAGAGGAACAAAAAAAATTCTCAAGAACGAAAAATCGCCATTTTCGAGGCCGAACTCCGGAAAAAAAATCTCACACCGGACAGGCGCGGAGTTTAAAAAAAACCTGCGTGAGACATAGGGGTTGGTCTTGAAAAAAAAATGTGCCCAACCCCCTCGGATTAACCCCCGTCTCACGACGGCCAATAGGGAAGCATTTTTTTTTCTCTCAGCCCCACCCAGACCCTTTTTTTCCTTTTTTTACTCCCTACACCCTTGTTGTGACAGCCCTAATTCCGTCCCAGCCCTCCGGTTTTTTTTAAACTCATTGGGCGGAGAGAGAAAAAAAAACGCCCAGGTGGTTTATTCGATTGTTATACAATAATTCTTTTGTCATAGAGATCGTTACAATACAGAAATGACGCCTTAAAATTTTTTTTTATCCACAGCCTCCTAAATTTTTACTCATAAGTTCATAACGTATTACGGATGGAGAAATAGACGGTTTTTCGATTCTAGACGGAGAATAACCAGTTTTACGATTCTATATGGGGGAAATAACCGGTTTTTCGATTTTCGAATGAAAAAATAGGGTCTTCCTATATGAACTTTTGGAGTTGATATGAAGGGTTTCACAATAACTTCTCATGTAGGAAGTAGTTTTGTTAAAGTTGGTAAGATTGATTTTGGCATCATTGGTACGTCTGGTGACCAATCCACTTTCACGGAAGTGTGTTCAATTTTTTTGTACAGGTTTTTCTCGGTAATCAATGTTGCCAACCGAACAAGAAATTCGCTCGATTTTTGATTCTGGGCGGGGAAGTAACTGGTTTTTCGATTGCTGATGAATTGACCGACTCGATAGGGTTTTTTGATGGGGAGATAACCGGCTTAGCATTCTATATGGAGAGTTTTTACGATTTAGACGGAGAAATAACAATTTGGGGAAATAGTTAGACCGGTTATTTCTCCGTCTAAAATCGTAAAACTAGTTATTTCTCCATCTATGAATAGCCGATTATTTTATTAATCTAGAATCGTAAAACCGATTATTTCTCCATCTAGAATCGTAAAATCGGCTATTTCTCCATCTAGAATCGTAAAACCAGTTAAAGCAAAACCAGTTTTCCCATCCGAAATTCAAAAACTGGGTGAAGTAACCGGGTAGATAAATAACTGGTTTTACGATTCTAGACGGATAAATAACCTGACTATTTCCCCAAACTTCTCCGTCTAGAATCGTCAACCCGGTTATTTCTCCATCTACGATCGTAACAACGGTTATTTATCTACCAGGTTCTCCACCCAGTTTTTTGGATTTTTGATGTGCAAATAACCGGTTATACGATTCTAATCGAATAACGGCTTTATCATCGTAGTAGTACATTATTTAAATTATTATACAGGGTGATTTTTAATTAAATAAAGAAAAGTAGGTTGGAACAGGGGGGAGGATTCTGACCCACATATGAATCACGAGAAGGAGGAGCGGATTAAAATTGTATTTCATCCCCTTTTAGAGATATCGATCCGAAAAGAAGAAAAGTAAAGGGAGGACGAGAGAACTAAAAAAATGGCTGAACCCACTCGACCGTGGAGACAACTGTTCACATGTAGACGCCTTCTTTTTTAACTTCCTCAAATGGAATTTATTCGTAGGGAGAAATTCGGGCTGTTCACGCCTATAGCGAGTGGCCAGACTGGGCATAGAATTTAATTCTGTCTACCTTGATTTTTATAAAAAGCCTAAAAAGTTTCATTAGCACCCTTTCAACTTTTTAAACGTTTTAAATCGCCGGCAGTAAAAAGTAATTTAGAAGAGATTTTAAGGTAAAGGAAAAATAAGGGAGTGAAAAACTGTTAAGCGGGGGGTTGAAGACGGCGAGAGGAAAAAAAAACCCACAAACGTCATGATAACAAATTCGTTAAATAAAAAGGGGTGAAAATCGTGATATTACAGACCCTTAAAAGGGTCATTTGTTTGGGGAAAAAAAAGGGTGAAAGAATTTTTCTGGAAAGATTTTCGATTGTTTGTGACAGTACTAAACGGAGAAAGTTGTCTTGTTTTAAATATCGTAAAACCGGTTATTTCTCCATCTGGTACCGTAAAAATCGGTTATTTCTCCATCTAGAATCGTAAAAACGGTTATTTCTCCATCTAGAATCGTTAAAGCGGTTAATTCTCCGTCTAGAATCGTAAAACCGGTTATTTATCCATCTAGAATCGTAAAACCGGTTATTTTTCCATCTGGTTCCGTAAAATCGGTTATTACTCCATCCAAAATCGAAAAAGCGGTTATTCCTCCTTGAATACTAGCAATGGGCGAAATTCTTGTTTGGTTTGCAACATTGATTACCGTGAAAAACCTGTTCAAAAAACGATTTTTTTTTGTTTGCGTTCAGTTGGCAACTCTGCCGACCTCGATTTGGTCACCATGCGTACCAATGATGCCAAAATCAATCTTACCAACTTTAACAAAACTACTTCCTACATGAGGAGTTATTGTGAAACCCTTCGTATCAACTCCAAATATTCATATAGGAAGACCCTCTATTTTTTCCAATCCAAAATCGAAAAACCGGTTATTTCTCCATCTAGAATTTTAAGCCGGTATCTCCCCATCCAAAAACCGTCTATTTCTCCATCCTTAAAACCTTATGAGTAAACGATTTAGGAGGCCGGTTACTTTTCGTGGAGAATCGTAAACCGGTTTTTTCTCCATCTAGGATCGTATAACCGATTATTTTTTCAATCCGAAATCCAAAAAACTGGGTGGAGAAGTATCCGGGTAGATAAATAACCGGTTTTACGATCTTAGTTGGAGAAATAGCCGATTTTACGATTCTAGATGGAGAAATAACCGGTTTTACGATTCTAGACGGAGAATTAACCGGTTTTACCATTCCAAATGGATAAAACCGGTTTAACGATTCTAGATGGAGAAATGACCGTTTTTACTAATCTAGATGGAGAATTAACCGGTTTTACGATTCTAGACGCAGAATTAACCGGTTTTACGATTATAGATGGAAAAATGACCATTTTTACGTTTCTAGACGGTAAATTTATCATCCTCTCCACCAAATTAAGTTCTAAAAGTGGATTATTTTTTCGTACTTTTTTCAAATTTACTTTCCAAAGAAAAAACCGTAGGTCAATAACCGGACTATTGAGGAAGATAAAAAAGCGAAAGAGTTTGACGCAGGTAGATTTAGATAAAGCGGAAGTTGTAACATGCTTTTCAAAATGTTTATTTTATCCGATCACTTTTTTTTTTTCTAGTCGAGTTGTTGAGTTATTTGTTTTACACCTGGCCCGGAATAACGTTAATATTCAAAAGCCGGCCACGGGGCAAATAAAGAAAGAGAAACAAAAAACACCCACTTGTAAACAATTGTTTTCCTATCCGTTCCATCTGAGACTTTTTCGTTCTGTTCTTATTTACATAATTCACCTCCTTAATAACCGAAAAACTACGTGTCGAAACACTGACCATTCGTCAGTTAATAACCGGCGATTATCCCCACCTACTTTTTTTTTTTTTTGTTAAAAATTAGTCAAGAAAAATCTTAATCGTAAAACCGGTTTTTCCCAGTCCAAAATCGGAAAACCGTCGCCTTCTAGAACCGTAATACCGTCTATTTCTCCATCTAGAACCGTAAAACCGTCTATTTCTCAATTAATCGTAAACCGTCCGTATTTCTCCATCTAGAACCGTAAAACCGTCTATTTCTCAATTAAGAATCGAAAATCCGGTTATTTCTCCAACCACAATCGTAATACCGACTATTTCTCCATCCACAATCGAAAAACCCCTTTATTTCCGCGCCGAAAATCGGAAAACCGTCTACTTCTCAGTTAGTAACCGCCATTATCCCCCGTACTTTTTTGTTAAAAATTAGCCAAGAAATGAAAACTCTTAAGATAGAAAAACCGGTTATTTCCCAGTACGAAATAGGAAAACCGTCTATTTCTCCTTCTAGAATCGTAAAATCGTCTATTTCTTCTTCTAGAATAGTAAAATCGTCTATTTCTCCTTCTAGAATCGTAAAATCGTCTATTTCTCCATATGGGATCGTAATGCCGTCTATTCTCCAGCCACAATCGAAAAAACCGGTTATTTCCCCGCTGAAAATCGTAAAATTGTCTAATTCTCCGCCTAGAATCATAAAAGCGTCTGTTTCTCCATATAGGATCGTAAAGTAGTCCATTTTTGGATCCACAATCGAAAAAACCGGTTATTTCCCCGCCGAAAATCGGAAAACTGTATATTTCTCCTTCTAGAATCGTAAAATCGTCTATTTCTCCATATGGGATCGTAATGCTGTCTATTTCTCCATCCACAATCGAAAAAAGCGGTTATTTCCCCGCCGAAAATCGGAAAACCGTCTACTTTTCCGCCTAGAATCGTAAAATCGTCCATTTCTCCATATAGGATCGTGAAATCGTCTATTTCTCCACATCGGACTGCAAAATCGTAGAAAAGCAAATTTTTTTTTTTTAAATAAACAAATCAAGCTGAAATTATGGGTGAAAAGGTGGTAAAGTTTTGCACGAAACAAGTTTCCTTTTCAGGCCTCCCTTCTCTCTTTTATGACCCAGTTTTGACGGATTCGATAAAACCCTCTTTAACTCTCCCCCACGCCATAACCCTTCCCCCCACGCCATAATCCCCCCCCCCTCCACCCCCCTTGCCCACGTGTCGAAATCCGCGAGAAAAAGCCCCCTTCCGACCCACCCCATGCACATTTTCCGAACATGGATGCATTTTCAATTATTCAGCGTGCACGAGAGGCTTCTCCCGCGGGCCTGGGGGGGGGGGGGACTGGGGGGCCTAAAGTGCATTTTAATCATAAAACGCATGCACCCGTCAAGTGTCAGACACGTGGAAATTTTAAAACGTCGAAACTTTCAATAAAAGTTTGTTATTTTTTACATAAATATCGAAAACCGTATCCCCATAAAAACAGCTGAACTTAAGTGCGATGAAGAATTGAGAATAGAATTTGATCAGCTGGATGCAATAGAATTTCCAAGGCCATGACGTTTAGGCCGGCTATTTTTCCATGTCTTTTTTCCCATCAAGAATCGAAAAACCGGTTATTTCTCCATCCACAATCGAAAAACCATCTATTTCTCTATTTAGAATCGTAAAACTGGCTTTTTCCGTCTAAAATCGTAAAAACGGTTATTTACCCCATCCACAGTAGAAAAATGTCTATTTCTCCATTAAGAATTAAAAAACGGTTATTTCTCCATCTAGGATCGTAATACCGTCTATTTCTCCATCCACAATCGTAAAACCGTCTATTTCTCCATCTAGAACCGTAAAACCGTCTATTTCTCCATCTAGAACTGTAAAACCGTCTATTTCTCAATCAAGAATAAAAAATCAGTTATTTCTCCATCCTCAAGAAAAGTTCCGGTTTGAAGAGCTTCCAACGATAACTTCCTCAAGGATACAGGAGGAGGAAGTATTAAGTAGGAGAACTAAATTTTTGTAAAAGTTGTGAAATAAATTTGGTGGGTATCGCAGTAAGTCTTGAGGAAGTTAGAAATTTTAGGTATTTTAACTTCCTCAAGAAGTTACTGTGATACCCTCCGACCCCCTGTTACTAGAAAAGGGTCTTCCAGACCCCGTAGATAAATCTGATAAGTGATCTTTGCCGATCCTGACTTTGTCTGTGGTGCCGGCCGTCCGGCCGTCCGGCCGTCCGGCCGTCCGTCGCCACTTTTTCCGGAACACTTCACGGCCGCAATTTTCATCCAAATTTATACACAAGCTTCCTTTCACAGAAATCTTGAAAATGACGAGAGCTTTTTTCGAAATTTTTCAAAATGGCGGAGATATGACTGTTCAAAGATTTAAAATGAGCGCTGTGGCGTACTGTTGGTCCGATCTTCACCAAATTTTCACTAAACATTCCTTGAATTATTTAAAATTTTCCATGTTTTTAAAATTTTAATTTTCCAAAATTTTTTTACTTAATAATTTTTCTAGGCAGAAATGTGAGTCACTTCGCCGGCTCGAGGGCGGCCTCTCTTTGGCTAACCGTACTGAATTTCTACCTTGATATAAAATTTTCAAAATATTTTTTTTTTTTTTTTTTTTTTAACTTCCTCAAGAATTTTTTTAACGGAAAATAAAATGGCGATTTATTAGGTACTTAATTTTTATTTTTTTTTTTTCAAAAAACAGAAAACGAACAACATCTCATTTTAAATCTTTGAACAGTCATATCTCCGCCATTTTGAAAAATTTCGAAAAAAGCTCTCGTCATTTTCAAGATTTCTGTGAAAGGAAGCTTGTGTATAAATTTGGTGAAGATCGGATGAAAATTGCGGCCGTGAAGTGTTCCGGAAAAAGTGGCGACGGACGGCCGGACGGCCGGACGGCCGGACGGCCGGCACCACAGACAAAGTCAGGATCGGCAAAGATCACTTATCAGATTTATCCTACGGGGTCTGGAAGACCCTTTTCTAGTAACAGGGGGTCGGAGGGTATCACAGTAACTTCTTGAGGAAGTTAAAAACCGGATATTTCACCATCCAGAAACCCAAAAATACTCAAAATTTGGCAGTAAAAAGCGGAAATTTATCAAAGTTTTTATCAGTTCGTCCGTTTTTTTTTTGATATTTTCGTTCTCTGGAAAAGTAAATCTGCGGTGTAAACGCGAGAAAATTCTAAAAAACCCGTAAAGTTGCCTTTTTGAACATAATTGGGTGAAGAGGATCAGATAATGAGGGTGCTCCTTAAATCAGGACGCGTGCTGTAATTGCGTGAGGTTTCGGTTTTTATCGCAATCGTGTCTGTAGAACGGAAAAAGCGATAGAAAAGGCAGAAAAAATATTTTTTCATATAAAGTTTTCTTTGGAGGGGGGGTCGATATGGAAGCATATCGTCACGCAATGTCCCCAATAACAAAAATTGCCTCCCCCGCCTTTTTCCTTTTTCCTCTAGACGTCTCCATCATTTTCTAAATCAAAAGCCGAAGCTACCCATCCTCCCCAACCCCGCCTTCCGCCTACGCCGACCCTCTTATTTTCTCCCCGTTCAAAAACGAATTTGCCGTCCGATTTGATTTATTTCCGGTTCAAGATTATCTGCTTAAATACATTGTGATCGTGGAAAAAGTTCAAGAAAAAATAAAATCATTTCAAACTTTTTAAAATAATCAAATTTCCATGGCGGGGCGGAACGCTCCCGCGTCCCTAGATTATCGCAAAATGATTCCCCCCATCAAGGAGAATCGTAAAAGCGTCTACTCCTCCATACACAATCGAAAAACCGGTTATTTCTCATTCAACTGTTGGCGAGAGGAAAAATGTTGAGGGAATGTTTGTAACTGATTAAACGTTAAACGACAGAGATTTCATGTTAAGTTGGCATCATTACAGTGGAGGACGCAGTCAGTTGGCAAAACTGACTCCAAAGTCGCTTTGAAAGTAAAGGTTGATTTGGTCCCCAAAAAACCGGTTATTCCTCATTTTAGGATCGTAAAACCGGTTATTTATCCATGTAGGACCGCAAATCCTGTTATTTTCCTTCTAGAATCGTAAAACCGGTCATTTCTCCATCTAGGATCGTAAAACCGGTTATATCTCTATCGAGGACCGTAAAACCGGTTATTTCTCCATGAAGGATCGTAAAACCGGTTATTTCTCGATGTAGGCCCCCAATCCTGTTATTCTCCTTCTAGGATCGTAAAACCGGTCATTTCTCCAACTAGCATCGTAAAACCGGTTATTTCTCTATGAAGGATAGCAAAACCGGCCATTTCTTCATCTAGGATCGTAAAACCGGTCATTTCTCCATCTAGGATCGTAAAACCGGTCATTTCTCCATCTAGGATCGTAAAACCGGTCATTTCTCCATCTAGGATCATAATTCCGGTCATTTTTCCAATTAGGATCGTAAAACCGTCTATTTATCTATCTAGGATCCTAAAATCTATTTCTTTATCTAGGATCTTCTCTACTTCTCTGCCACTTTCCTACGTCTTTTCCTACTTCTATGAGCCTAAAAACCGTCTTTTCCTACTTCCTGGAGCCTAAAAACCTGACTATTCCTCCACTAAGGATCCTAGAAACCTACTGTTTCTCCATCTAGGATCCTAAAAACCGTCTTTTCCTACTTCTACGATCCTTAGAAACGTCTCTTTCTCCGTTTAGATGTTGAAATCATTGAATTCCGCTAATTTTATTAGAAAAATCGATTGTTTCGGAGTTGAAATGAAGAAATTAGAATCGACCCGTTTATTTAAATAAATGAAGGTTCGAGATAAAAACTCAAAGATTGACGTATAATTAACTTGATATACGTCCCGTGTGTAAAGAAGCGTTTCTTATGCAAACTAGAAGTTTCTCTCTACCCCGGGCTGCCAAAAAAGCACATAAATCTTTTAAGGCCCTATCTCCTCCCTTGGCTTATTTGTGTGTCATGACTATATATTTCCCTTAGCGCCTCCCTCAACCCTTTTTTTTCTCTCTCTCTTCCCTTTCTTCCTTGAAGCCGTTAAGGGCGGTTTTTCTTGATCTGAAATAACGAGCGGTTTTAAATAATTACGACCACAGATGGGATACGCTCTCCGCTTATAATGGATCTTCTTCTCTTTTTTTTATCGATTTTTGAATATCAACGCGGAAACTATGTTCTGTCCCTAAATTAAGACGGTTTCAGGATCTTAAGTGGATTAATAGACTTTTTTAAAATCCTAAATGGAGGAATAGACGGTTTTTTAAGGATCCTAGATGGAGAAATAGACGATTTGGAGGATCATAGATGGAAAACTAGACGGTTTTTAGGGTCCTAGATGGAGAAATAGACGGTTTTTAGGATCCTAGAGGGAGAAATCGACGATTCTTAGGATTCTAGACGGTTCTTAGGATCTTAGATGGTTCATCCGATCCGCTCTGAGGATCCTAGACGGAGAAATAGGAAGTTCTTAGGAAGCCTAGAGGCATAAATAGACGGTTTTTAGCAATCTAGGCCAACTGAAAGCCTCGAAAAGATTGTTTTTATTACCTCCAGGTGGTGAAATAGACAGTTTTCAGGATCCTAGATGGCGAAAGGGCTGTTTCTAGGATCCTAGATGAAGGAAAAGACGGTTTTCAGGATCCTAGCTGGAGGAAAAGACGCTTTTTTAGGATCCTAGATGGAGAAATAGACGATTTTGAGAATCATAGACAGAAAAATAGAAGGTTTTTCGGGTCCTTGATGACGGAAGGAGACGGTTTCTAAGATCCTAGTTATAGAAAAGACGGTTTTTAGGATCCTTGATAAAGAAATAGACGATTTTGAGGATCATAGATGGAAAAATAGACGGTTTTTAGGGTCCAAATGACGAAGGAGATGGTTTGTGAGACCCTAGTTGGAGGAAAAGAAGGTTTTTAGGATCCTAGATGAAAGAAAAAACGGTTTTCAGGATCCTAGGTGGAAGAATAGACGGTTTTTAGGAGCCTAGATGCAGAAATAGACGGTTTTTAGGTTCCTAGATGGAGAAATAGACGATTTCGAGGATCATAGATGGAATATAGACGGTTTTTAGGGTCCTAGATGACGAAGGGACGGTTTCTAAGATCTTTGATGGAGAAAAGACGGTTTCTAGGATCCTAGATGAAAGAAAAGAAGGTTTTCAGGATCCTAGGTGGAAGAATAGACGGTTTTTAGGATCCTAGATGGAGAAATAGACGATTTTTAGGATCCTAGATGAAGAAATAGACGGTTTATGGTCCTTTATGTTGTATAAAATGATCCTAAAACTTTTTCCCGTTACAAAAAGAAAAAGAACAAAGAGTTCTTTAAAGCTCCATAATAGAATTGCGTGAAATTAAATATAAAAAAAACGATATTCGTGTTCTTAATTTCATTTCACACCTCTCGAGTAATTAATTCCGATTAAAAGTAATTAATTTTTTCTTTCTTTCTTTTTTTTTTTTTGATATTGAAGACGCTGAAGGTAGAAAAAGGGATCGCGTGCCCGGGCCACATTTGCTCCCCTCCCCGCTCGAGCACCTCCGATCCTCCCGAGAAAGAAAAGAGCTCAAAATATAATATCGCCCCGGCGAGATTGGTTTGGGAAAAAATAATGGAGGTATCTCTTGGTACGGAACTTCATGATTTATGTACTTTTATTACTTTTTTTTTTATCGTAATATCGTCCCGCGTTAAGTAAAAAGGTTTATAATGTCTTCTGTGACGGATTTTAAACGCTTTAGAGGATCACCCGGGCGAAAAACCATCGATTAAGAAACATTAAGGGCACTAATGCCTTCATAATTCAACAACCCCCCGATTCCCCACTCCCTTTTCGACCTCTTTATACCTTGAGATTTTATACAAAAATCCATCCTTAGATAAAACGCTTCAGAGTCTAAAAAGTTGACCGCTGACCCACGAAGGATGGTAAAAAATCGGTTAAACCATGATAAATTGACAGATTGACCATCCTAGGTGAAAAAGGGAGTTTCACGATTTTGGAGATGTTCCTCTGTGGAGAAATAACCGGAATAACGATCGTAGATGGGGAAATAGACGATTTTACGGTCCTAGATTGAGAAATGACCGGTTTTACGGTACTTTGTGGAGGAATAACCGGTTTTAGGCTCCTGAAAGTAGAAAAAAGTGGTTTTTAGGAACCTAAATTGAAGAAATAGACGGTTTTTAGGATCCTAGATGGAGAAATAGACGGTTTCTAGGATCCTAGATGAAGAAATAGACAGTTTTTAGGATCCTAGATGGATATAGACAGTTTTTAGGATCCTAGATGGATAATAGACGGTTTCTAGGATCCTAGATGAAGAAATAGACAGTTTTTAGGATCCTCGATGGAGAAATCGTAGGTTTCTAGGATCCCAGATGGAGGAATAGTCGGTTTTAGGCTCCCGGAAAGTAGGATTAGACGGTTTTTTAGGATCCTACCGACATTGAAGAAATAGAGGTTTTATGGAATCTAGGTAGAGAAATAGTAGGTTTTTCGGATCCTAGATGAAGAAAGGGGCTATTTCTATGACCCCAGATGAAGGAAAAGACGATTTTCAGGATCCTAGGTGGAAGAATAGCCGGTTTTTAGGATCCTAGATGAAGAAATTGACAGTTTTTAGGATCCTAGATGGAGAAATGGTAGGTTTCTAGGATCCTAGATGGAGGAATAGTCGGTTTTAGGCTCCTGGAAGTAGGAAAAGGCGGTTTTTAGGAACCTAAATTGAAGAAATAGACGGTTTTAAGGAATCTAGATGGAGAAATAGGAGGTTTTTAGGATTCTAGATGAAGAAATAGACAGTTTTTAGGATCCTAGATGGAGAATTGTAGGTTTCTAGGATCCTAGATGGAGGAATAGTCGGTTTTAGGCTCCTGGAAGTAGGAAAAGGCGGTTTTTAGGAACCTAAATTGAAGAAATAGACGGTTTTAAGGAATCTAGATGGAGAAATAGGAGGTTTTTAGGATTCTAGATGAAGAAATAGACAGTTTTTAGGATCCTAGATGGAGGAATAGTTGGTTTAAGGCTTTTGGAGGTAGGAAAAGGCGGTTTTTAGGAACCTAAATTGAAGAAATAGACAGTTTTTAGGATCCTAGATGGAGAAATTGTAGGTTTCTAGGATCCTAGATGGAGGAATAGTCGGTTTTAGGCTCCTGGAAGTAGGAAAAGGCGGTTTTTAGGAACCTAAATTGAAGAAATAGACGGTTTTAAGGAATCTAGATGGAGAAATAGGAGGTTTTTAGGATTCTAGATGAAGAAATAGACAGTTTTTAGGATCCTAGATGGAGGAATAGTTGGTTTAAGGCTTTTGGAGGTAGGAAAAGGCGGTTTTAGGAACCTAAATTGAAGAAATAGACGGTTTTAAGGAATCTAGATGAAGAAATTGACAGTTTTTAAGATCCTACATGAAGAAACTGACAGTTTTTAGGATCCTAGATGAAGAAATTGACGGGTTTAAGATATAGGAGGCTGTTTCATGATACAGAGATTATGTTTCTTCTTTTGAAATTAATGAAAAAAAAAAAGTTTTATTAAGCGGAAGAGATTAACCCTTGTAGACCACACGAGTTATATGAGTCATCCCTCCGCCCACTTATTTAAAAAAAAAAAATCCACCCTCTAGACCCTTCTCCTGAGCCAGTTCCTGTGAAAATCGCCCGAGCACCCCAATTCTTAACCCCATTAGAAAAAATTGTGAATGAGGAGGAAAAAAAAAAAAAAAAAAAAAAAGAACCTTTTTGTACCACATACTAACGAGGGTTGTTCCGGTGTCTTGAACTTCTTTAATTATTTTCACCCCTTTCGTTAAAAAAAACTCAATTGTTTTGTTTACATTGTTCTCCATTATAATTCTTTTTTCATAAACCAGTTTACGCCCTCACAGTCTTTCAATGCGCCCAGCTGGCGGCTTTCGCCATATCGCCATCTTAAAGCCATTTTTAGCCGAGATTTTTGATCATTTAGGCTGCCTTAGATCAACTTTTGACTACCTTCTGTCAATATAATGACAATTTTGACCATCTTTTGTCAATATTATGACCATTTTGACCATCTTTTATCGATCATATGACCATTTTGACTATATTTTGACGATAATATGACCATCAGGACCGTCTTTTGTCCATATTATGTTTTAAAAACAAAAATTTTTTAAAAGACAATAGGCTATTTAATAAAGCGATGTTTAGACGAGATTTTTTGATCATTTTGACAGCCTCAAATCAACTTTTGACGACCTTATGTCAATATAATGACCATTTTGACCTTCTTTTGTCGATATTATGACCATTATGACCATATTTTATCGATAATATGACCGTTTTGACCACAATTTGTTGATAATATGACCATCAGGACCGTCTTTTGTCGATATTATGAGCATTTTGACCATCTTTGATCGATAATATGACCATCAGGACCGTCTTTTGTCGATATTATGAGCAATTTGACAAGAAAAATAGTCACCAGAGACTTCCGAAGGTTGAGAATGACATAATTTATGTTTTAGGTTTAAAAATAGAGCAATTTATTGTTCCCAGAAGGTGGGCCGAGTGGTTTCGGAAGTGTCAAACATATGGCGTTCTTTCACTTTTACCTACTTCAACCCTTCCCGCACTTGTCTTCACTTTAATTAATTTGTTACGATCGTTATCTCTTTTTTAGGGGCCACTGCCCTCAAGATAATATCGAAATCGCCTTTTTTTTTAGTTTTAGAAATTCTTCTTTTTGATTTTCACCAAGTTTATGCATCGGAAAATTCAGGATTCGAGGATATTTGGCAAAAGTTGAGAGTTAAAAGGTGGCCCCAATCGATAAAATAGTAACAAAAGATGGTCAAAAGGGTCAAAATATCGTCCAAAGAAGGTCTAAATGGTCAAAAGGGTCAAAATATCTAAAGAGGGTCTAATTGATCAAAATGTCGTTCGATGAGGGTCAAAATGAGGTCCAAAAATGTTCAAAATGGACAAAATATCGTGCAAAGAGGGTCAAAATGTTCAAAAGGGTCAAAATATCGTCCAAAGATGGTCAAAAGGCTAAAAATGTTCAAAAGAGTCAAAACATCGTCCAAAGACTGTTTAAATGGTCAAATTATCGTCAGAAGATGGTCAAAAGGGTCAAAATATCGTCCAAAGATGATTATGGTCACTATTATCGTCAGAAGGTGGTCAAAAGAGTCAAAATATCGTCCGAAGAGGGTCTAAATCGTCCAAATCTCGTTTGACGAGGGTCAAATGTCGTCTAAAGATGGTCAAAATGGACCAACCATTGTTCATGGTCTTATTTACGAACAATATCGTTCAAAAAAAGACCAAATGTGGTCTCCAAATCGCCAAATTATTAAATCCAAAGCAACCTGGCGAAAGCCCCCACCTTGGGCCCCACACAATATTAGTAATACATACTTTAAAAAAATACAGGTAACATGTTTGGTGCTTTTTAAACACAAAAAATTAATTTTTATTAAAAAAAACATGCTTTTTAATTTATTTTAGTTAATTTTGTTAGTTCTAGTGATGTGCATTAAAAATGAATGTGGCCATCGAATTAATGATAAAATAAATAATAAAATTAAAAATAAAAGGTGAAGAGTGTAGGATGGTTAAATTTTTTGTTAAGGGGAAAAAAATTTGTTTTTTTCGCCATAAGAGAAAAGAGGTACTCACCGCGATGTCCCTGTGATTGCCTGAGAATGGCCAGAAATGCGCATCACCCCAACCAGTTCTTGGACTTTGTTGACACTATAAGGGTCACAGAGACAACTTGTGAGTAACTCAAAAAAAAAAAAAAAAAAAAAAAAAAAAAAAAAAAAAAAATTTGGGGAAAAACAAAATTTTGCCACGTTTTTATAGGCACCAAACATGAACCTGTGCCCAAAATGGGTCAATATAAATTTAAGGAAAGTTCCTGGGACAAAAATTAGCCCTAAAAAAAAATTTTTTTTTTCTTTAAAAAACTCGTTGAATCTACCTTCGTCGTGTGGGTCCTTAGGCTGGATTCTGTGGCGAAGCCTTTCCCGCAGATCGTGCAGTGGAACGGCCGGTTTTTCGCCCTTTCAACTTGCGCGTCGTGGTTACGGAGGTGCTGCTGGAGGTTCGACAACTGTATGAACGCCCGCCCGCATTCCGCTAAATGGCACCGATAAGGCCGCTCACCTGCAACAACAACAAAAATTTTTTTGTCAAAAAAACTCCGTGGGTTGGTGGTCGAGGACATATAGAAGAGATGGACGTTATAGAAAAATCACCCCACCCTGAGGTTGAAGAATCAACGACGGGCTAAAAGGTCGAAAAGACGAGAGATTAAAAGCGAAAAATTGGTCAAAATGTCAACATAAGACTGACCAACTGGTCAAAGCATCGATTAGAGATAGATAAATTGGTCAAAATGTCGACCTAAGACTGACCAATTGGTCAAAGCATCGAGTAATAAATTGGTCAAAATATCGACCAAAGATTGACCAATAGGTCAAGCATCGAATAAAGAGTGACAAGTTGGTCAAAATGTCAACATAAGACTGACCAACTGGTCAAAGCATCGATTAGAGATTGATAAATTGGTCAAAGTGTCAACATAAGACTGACCAATTGGTCAAAATATCGATCAAAGAATGACCAATTGGTCAAAGCATCGATCGTAGAGTGACAAATTGGTCAAAATATCGATCAAACATTGACCATTAGGTCAAAGCATCGATTAATGAGTAAAACATTGGTCAAAATAGCGATCAAAGATTGACCAATAGGTCAAAGCATCGTTTAGAGATTGACAAATTGGTCAAAATATCGATCAAAGATTGACCAATAGGTCAAAAAATCGATTAAAGAGTGACAAATTGGTCAAAATGTCAACATAAGACTGACCTGACTTAAGGCCAATGTCCACTCCAAAAGTTGTGTTTCTGAGACAATAGATGGCGCTGAAAATATTCCTGGATTTTCTCTTAGGCTATTAATTTTTTTTGAAATTTTCTAACGCAGATCTTCTTTATTTAGATAAACTTAGGGAGCTATCCAGACAAATTTCCAAAAAAATTTTCCGTGGAAATTTTAAATTTTCTATTTTTTGTAATATTCAAAAAAATTGGAAAAACGGGTACAGGACACATTCCTCTATTTATTTAAAGAATTTTGACGCCCTAAAAACGAAAATCGATCCATAAATTTCCGCGGAAACTCAAAATGTTCAAAATTTGGTCTACTTCAAAAGAAGCGCCGCGCCCTTCGTGTTTCCAAAGTGATGAGTCAAGACTCTTACGACCCCTTATCCCCTCCTCGCCCGTTCTGAAACTATTCATTCAACACATTTATTTCTAATTTTTCTTCTTTTATTTTATCTTTGCAAAAGCAACCTTCTGATTTTCACTTTGAAATTAAAAAAAAAAAGTCCACCGGGCAGGGTTATGTCCTTTCAATGGCTGACCGGTCATTATAAAAAAAAATTTTTTAAGCACTAAAACCAAAACCAAAAAAAATTTGGACTAAAAATTTTCAAAAAAAGTATAATTTCCCTTCTTTATAGATTCTCATCCTTTGTACATTCCCCTCCTTTATAGATTCTCCTCCTTTATGCATTCCCCTCCTACATAGATCTTTAATTTTTTCCTAACTTTGCAAAAACAACCTTCTGATCTTTCTTGAGCCAACTGTCCGCTTTATCGACGAATATAGATTTCCTTCATATTACTGAAACACAATGCTGAAAGAAAATTTGGTAGGTAACATGAACATGAAATTTCATTTTTTTTCTCAGAGCATTCAGACGAAGATGTCGTTTTCCTTTTGTGGATATGCGTCTGTCCATTTTTCCAGTAAAAAAGTAAAACCAAAAAAGAAAAAGTGGAAAAACACTCTACACGGTAGAAAAAACAGTTCGTAAACAAACACTGGGGTTGTGGGTATTGTTTTGATTTTATGTAAAGATTTTATCATTTTGTAACAATGTTTTCGCGGTTCTTCGTGAAGGGAAGAAATTTGAAATCTAATTAAAATTTTTATTTTATAGTAACATAAACACTAAAATAACACTAAAACCGGAGATAAGCACTTTTTATAACTAATGTTTGGCAGGGCGGAACGCTCCCGCCTTTGAATTTTTACTGCAGGTACAGGTATCTATTAAAAGTATAGTATATGTATATATACGGTATATGTATATAATAAAATAATAATAATAAAATAATAATTACTTAGTTCAATATTATGAGAAATAGCTATGAGCTCTCAAGGTCACTTGAGTCGGGTGGAAATTCTCTTGATCGCAACGAGCAGTGAATTCCCTTGTCATCAGGGCTCAATTTTTTTTTTGATTTTCACTTTACGACAAAACCGTTAGAGTTATTGAATTTTTTCTTTTTAGCAATACATCATTAAATTGGATGTATTTTTGTTCCTGTAGCTCACTTTTGAATAAAATTTATTTTTAAAGTTTTAAAAACTTTAAAATTTAAATTTGAGATTTTTTTAAAAATATGCCTCTAGAGCTCCCTTAGTTTTTCTATAAAATGATAAAAAAATTTGTTTGAGCAAATCGGTCCACTGGTTCCGGAATAAAAGCTGTAAAACTTTTGGCATCTTCCATCTCACTCGCACACTTGGTGTGGACATTGGCCTTAATGGTTTTCTTAGGGTTTCCATATTGAGACCTTCATGGGTCGATGGTCAAGGACTCTTGCTCAAAAGGTCGGGAAGAACCCCCCCCCCCCCCCCCACGGAAACCCTGTTTTAGTTCTCTTTCCAGTTTTTTTTTTTCTCTTTTAATTTTTTAAAAAATAAATCGAAATCGATTGAAAATTGGCTTTTATTGAAAGGGAGGAAATTGAAGGGTGGGAAGGAGGGTGAAAAAAATTCTAGTCATTTTCTTTTGGACAAAAGAAAGAATAGAATTGTAAAAAAAAAAAAAGGGGGGGGGGGAGGGCGTGACGGACAGGACTGCGGTTGACACACCACGCCTTCTTCCTTTTTTTTTTCTTTTCTTCCATAAACCTAGAAATATTTTTTACTTTCCGGGTTGATTGACATTTTTAAGGTGAAACACCAAATTCTGAGTGAAGGCACCAATTCCTCAGTCTATAAACACCAAATTTTAGATAAATACGAAACTTTTTTGGTCTAAAAACTCCATATTCGTAATATCTAAGTCTAAATACCTCTATTCAGAGGAAAGAGGTCAAAATGGTCAGAGTATCGACAAAAGATGGTCAAAATGGACAGAATATCGACAAAAGATGGTCATAAATGGACAGAATAACGACAAAAGATGGTCTAATGGTTTAAATATCGACAAAAGAGGTCAAATGGTCAGAGTATCGACAAAAGATGGTCAAAATATCGACAAAAGAGGGTCAAAATGGTTAGAGTATCGACAAAAGATGGTCTAAATCGTCAGGCTATCGACAAAAAAATGGCCTAAATAGTCAGAATATCCATCAAAGTTTATCAATGGTCGAAACTTCTATCTAAGATGGTGAAGCGTTTGATCAGTTAACCGGTTACTCCTATTGTAACGTTTTATAGTTGAAGTAGAATTTTTTCTGTTAGGATTTTCATAGCGATAGCGGCTTCTTCCTTTTGAATTTCTTTATTACGGTCCTTCTTAGGGTCTTAATAGTCAAAACATCGACAAAAGAGGGTCAAAATGGTCAGATTATCGACAAAATAGGGTCATAAATGGTCATAATATCGACAAAAGAGGGTCATAATGGACAGAATATCGACAAAAGATGGTCTAAATGGTCAAAATATCGACAAAAGAGGTCAAAATGGTCAGAGTATCCACAAAAGATGGTCAAAATATCGACAAAAGAGGGTCAAAATGGTCAAAATATCAACAAAGAAGGTCTAAATCGTAAAAATATCCATCAAATCTGTTCATTAATGGTCGAAACTGCTACCTAAGATGGTGAACCGTTTGATCAGTTAACCGGTTACTTCGATTGTAATGTTTTATAGTTGAAGTAGAATTTTTTCTGTTAGGATTTTCATAGCGATAGCGGCTTCTTCCTTTTGAATTTCTTATTACGGTCCTTCTTAGGGCCTTGGGAAGGGTTGAATACGTAAAATCGCTTGTTTTGAGGCTAACTACTCGTCCGGAGACACGTTCGACTCAACCTGAATTATTCAAAAGGGTTCTCCCGTCCTTAAGCGACCACCTGGACTGCGAGCGAACATGGAAATTTCATTAGCAAAAATCCCACGGAGGGAAAAAAAGAAATCTTATTGGAATCTTAAAGAAGATTTTAAAGTTTTCCTTCTCCTCCCCTTTTTTTTTCCTCTGGTACTTCCCCAAAAAAAGACGGGGATTAAAAAGGTTTTTTAATAAAAGAGTTCCCATCAAGCCACCGGAGGAAGAATTTTCTAATAAGCGAAATACTCAGATGAATTAAAATGAGCGCCCCAACCCCCCCAAAAAAGAAGAAAATGCGTTTGTTTCTAAATTTTTCTTTCTTTCAAATAAATCGAAAATTGTTAAAAATAAAATAATGGTGTGAAAACACCAAATTCTGTATAAGTATGCCAATTATTGGGTCAAAAATCACCGAATTCTTGATAAATAGGCCAATTCTTGTTTTAAAACTGCTAGTTTTTGGATAAGATGCCTATTATCTGGTCAAAGGCCATCAAATTCTTGAGAAATTGGTGTCTTAACCAAGAATTTGGTGCTTATAGCTCAAGAAATTGGTGTCTTAACCAATATTTGGCGTTAATAGATCAAGATATTGGTGTCAACCCAGAATTTGGGGTTTACAGACCGAGAAATTGATGTCTTAACCAAGAATTTGGTGCTTATAGCTCAAGAAATTGGTGTCTTAACCAGTATTTGGCGTAAATAGATCAAGATATTGGTGTCAACCCAGAATTTGGGGTTTTCAGACCGAGAAATTGATGTCTTAACCAAGAATTTGGTGCTTATAGCTCAAGAAATTGGTGTCTTAACCAGTATTTGGCGTTAATAGATCAAGATATTGGTGTCAACCCAAAATTTGGCGTTTACAGACTGAGAAATTGATGTCTTAACCAAGAATTTGGTGCTTATAGCTCAAGAAATTGGTGTCTTAACCAGTATTTGGCGTTAATAGATCAAGATATTGGTGTCAACCCAAAATTTGGCGTTTACAGACTGAGAAATTGATGTCTTAACCAAAATTTGGTGCTTATAGATCTAGAAATTGGTGTCTTAACTCAGAATTTTCCGTTTATAGACAAAGAAATTGATATCTGAACCCAGATATTGGCGTAAAAGACCGACTAATTGGTGTCAACCAAGAATTCGGTCCGAGAAATTAATGTCTTAACCCAGATTTTGGCGTTTGTAGATCGAAAAATTGGTCTCTTAACCCAGAATTTGGTGCTTAAAGATCAAGAAATTAGTGTTTTAACCAGAATTAGGCGTTTAAAGACGGACTAATTGGTGTCAACCCAGAATTTGGTGTTTAGAACTCTATAAATTAATGTCCTAACCCAGAATTTGGCGCTTATAGTTCTAGAAATTATTGTCTTAACCAGAATTAGGCGTTTACAACCGAGAAACTAATGTCTTAACCCAGAATTTAGCGTTTATAGATCAAAAAATTGGTGTCTTAACCCAGAATTTGGCGTTTACAGACCGACAAATCGATCTCCTAACCAAGATTTTGGCGTTTATAGATCAAGAAATTGGTGTCTTAACCCAGAATTTGGCGTTTAAAGATCAAGAAATTAGTGTTTTTACCAGAATTAGGCGTTCAAAGACGGACTAATTGGTGTCTTAACCCAGAATTTGGCGTTAAAGACCGACAAATCGATCTCCTAACCAAGATTTTGGCGTTTAGCAACCGAGAAATTAATGTCTTAACCCAGAATCAAAAATCTGTCAAGTTGGCAGCCCTGGAAATATCGAGAAAGCCCCCCACCTTCCGGATTTTTTGTTTTTAAATTAGTAAAACGACTTGAATTATTTAAAATGGAAATCCTGCGAGAAGTTAGAACGTCAAGGATTTCAAAACGAAGGGGAGAAAAATTTTTTTAAATATTTTTTTTCGAATTAGGAAAAAGTAATTATTTTCGGGATGTAATTTTTCCCGCCTCCCCAGGAAGGTCCATCAGAAGGACAGTTGAATTAACTTGATTTCCTCTTCTCCCTTCCTCAAGTTGTGACTAATTTTTCGCAGATTACCTCCTCCCGTAACTAAATTCTTCGTTTTTGAGATGGGGCGGCAGGCGGGGGGGGCAGGCGGGGGCGGGGGCGCTACAGAAAATTATAAAGTATTCAGAGTTCGACCTCCCCGGTTCTTCTTTTCCCGGCGGGGGTTTTACTTTTCCCAAGGGGCCCGACGTGTTTTCATCTTTTTTTTCTCCTTCTTCCCTTTTATTTCTCCCGTTTTCATCACGCCTCTTTTGGATTTACGAGCGAGACGAGTTCTCGAAGCCTTTTCACGAAATCATCTCAAATGACTTTCAACTTTTCAGATGGAGAAAAACAACCCTTCAGGAAAATTCTCAACTTTTTATTCCATCATTAAATTTTCCTCACTTTTTAGACCTTTTTTTTCAAGTGCGCGCAATTTCTTTTGAGGTTTTGCCCTTTTCGGAAGTTCAATTCGAGTCGGGTCGGCAAATACCTAAATAGTACCTAAAAATGGCCCTTTTTTGAGGATTAAGGGTCTACAGAAGCCCTAAATTTAGGGTCTCTCAGAAAGGGATTTTAAAAGTCCCTATATAAAGAGCCTTTTTTGAGGATTAAGGGTCTGGAGAAGCCCTATAAATTTAAAATCTGTTGTTTTTTAACCTAAAAATTGGCGTCTCTACCTCAGAATTTGGTGTTTTAAATACGTTCAAGCGCCTGACAATACCGACCACTGACCCACGGAGGCCCAGGTGTGAGGTTGAAAGTATGTGAACATCGACTAATGAGGGTCAAAATGGTCAGATTATCGCAAAAATAGGGTCATAAATGGTCATATATCGACAAAGATGGTCAAAATATCGACAAAAGAGGGTCAAATGGACAGAATATCGACAAAAGAGGTCAAATGGTCTGAGTATCCACAAAAGATGGTCAAAATATCGACAAAAGAGGGTCAAAATGGACATTTTTCGACAAAAGATGGTCTAAATGGTCAAAATATCGATAAAAGAGGTCAAAATGTCAGACATAAAAGATAGTCAAAATATCGACAAAAGAGGGTCAAAATGGACAGAATATCGACAAAAGAGGTCAAAATGGTCAGAGTATCCACAAAAGATGGTCAAAATATCGACAAAAGAGGGTCAAAATGGACAGAATATCGACAAAAGATGGTCTAAATGGTCAAATTATCGACAAAAGAGGTCAAAATGGTCAGAGTATCCAAAGATGGTCAAAATATCGACAAAAGAGGGCCAGGTGTGAGGTTGACAAGTATGTGAAAATAATACGATGGGCTGAGATTAGGGTTGAAACGGTCCTAACCTTTGTTTTTCAACCCTTATTTTTAATTAAGTTTCCCACTGTCCTATTGTTTTAATCCGTTCTCATCAGTCAGATCATCCCTTTCGCTTCTTTTCTTCTTCCCCATCGAGAAACCGGTTCGTCCGCCCAAAAAAAAGTCGGAAATGTTCATTGTTTGAGCAGTTAAGTTTCCCTTGAGTTGTCACCCTTTAATTTCCCGTCTATTATGTCTTTAAATATGGATTTTGAACCGTTTGAAAATTTAAAAAGGTGTGAAAACACTTGTCGTAGTTAATGGTCCGTTTGATATGTGACTCTGGGAGGGGGGGCTCTTTTTCACGGCCTCCTCAATTATTAAAACGGATTTCACAACCGGAGATCCTAAAACATGTTTTTGAAAATCGCGCGATCGCTTTGAATAATCAACGAGCTTGATAGGTACAACCTTTCCGACTTAGCGTTTTAACCGAAAATCTGTCAAAAACTACATTTTAAATGGAGAGCGATTCGGATATAACGCTCGAAACGACAAAAGACGGTCTAAATGGTTAGATTATCGATAAAAGATGGTCAAAATATCGACAAAAGAGGGGTCAAATGGTCAGAGTATCGACAAAAGAGGTCAAAATGGTCAGAGTATCGACAGAAGATAGTCAAAATGACCGTTTTGACCACTTTTGACGATATTTTGACCACATTTTGTCGATATATTGGCCGTTTTGACCATCTTTTGTCGATATTTTGATCGTTTTGACAACTTTTGTCGATATTTCGCCGTTTTGACCATGATTTGTCGATATTTCGACCGTTTTGACCACGTTTTGACGATATTTTGACCCCTTTTGACGATATTTTGACCACATTTTGACCGTTTTGACCATCTTTTGTCGCTAGGTTGAAGGTTGAGACCGTAAGAAGGACCTTTTAGACAGCCCTAGGGCGATTTCTTGACCACTAACCTACGAAGGACGGTTAAAAAATTGTTTTATTTTAATCTTTAGGGTTAACGGATGTTTAAAATATAAAAATAAATCATAAAAGAAGATTCTAGAACAGGAAGTATCTCCCCTTTAACCCGGACAAAGAGAGAAAAAAAAAATTAGAGAAAAAAAAGAATCTGCCCCAGTCGCATTTCTGAGAATTAACATGGCCGGAGACAAAAGAATATTAATTCGCGGGGACACGGAGACACCGGAAAAAGAAAGGGGTTGCCGAAGGTGAGAGAGACACCGGAGGGAACCCAGAAACGCCGCCGAAAAAACAAAAGAGGACGAGGGAGCAACCTATTGTCTTAGTTAAATTAGTACAATTTGCATATGAACACAAGAAATAAAGGATGGAAGGGCCCTCAACCACCTGGTCCAAAAAAAACGTCCAGGTTAAATTTTTTGACCACGGATTTTCAACGTTCAAATATATTCAGAAACATTTTATCCGTCGGTGGGGCGAGTTCTTACCCAAAATTTGGTGTCTTCAAACTGAGAAATTGGCGTCTCTGGTTCAGAATTTGGTGTTTTTGAACGGAATTGGCTTCCCAGCCTGGAATTTGGTGATTTTTGACCGAGAAATTAGCGCCTTTCGCCAGAAGCCCATAATATGGTGCTTTAAACCGAAAATTGGCGTCTCAGCTCAGAATCTGGCGTTTATGAACAAATTGCGCCCCGGAGCCTGGAATTTGGTGATTTTCGACCGAGAAATCAGCGTCTTTCGCCAGAAGCCCATAATTTGGTGCTTTGAAACCGAAAAATTGGCGTCTCAGCTCAGAATCTGGCGTTTATGAACGGAAATTGGCGCCCCGGAGCCTCGAATTTGGTGATTTTCGACCGAGAAATCAGCGTCTTTCACCAGAAGCCCATAATTGGTGCTTTTAAACCGAAAAATTGGCGTCTCAGCACAGAATTTTGTGTTTTTTGAACCAAAATTGGCGTCACAGAGCCTCGACTTTGGTGATTTTCGACCGAGAAATTAGCGTCTTTCATCAGAAGCCCATAATATGGTGCTTTGAAACCGAAAAATTGGCGTCTCAGCTCAGAATCTGGCGTTTATAAACGAATTGGCGCCCGGAGCCTGGAATTTGGTGATTTTCGACCGAGAAATCAGCGTCTTTTGCCAGAGGCCGATATTGGTGCCTTTAAACAGAAAAATTGGCGTCTCAGCTCAGAATTTGGTGATTTTGAACAAGAATTGGCTCCCCTGAACCTAGAATTTTCTGATTTTCTAATAAAGTTTCATCTTTGCCCACAATTCATCAAAAACTTTGAAGAAGTAAAAAAAAAAAAGTCTGTTAAAAGGGCCGTTATTTGACTCTAATTTTAGTAGGATTGTTTAAAAGAAATTCGACCTTGAAAGTAGTAAATTACAGGGTGGTGCACTATGCGCTTTTTTCTCGGTACCTGCGGGAGTTTAAAAAGCGGCGGCTCTCATTACGTACGTCGCCGGGCAATTTTCAAAAGGCCGCCCTCGCCTCGCATCCATCTCCCGCGTTTTTTATCTCCCACAGACGGTTTTATTATTGGGAGCTTTTTAAATTAAAAGCCGCGTTTCTTTTTCTATTTCCACGCCTCCTTTTTCACCATCTACTCTTCTGTAGGCGCTCATTTAAACAGCGATTACTCACGACGGGAAAACACCTTTTTCATTTTAAACTCTTTTTAAAAGGTACACAATAAAAGAAACCGATTTGAAACTCCTGGAGCATGCGCAGAAGGATCTTCACGTCAAATTTGACGACAGATTACTTAATATGACGTCCAATTTCTTCTGCGCATACTCCAGGAGTTTTTAATTTTTCTGACGTAACTTTAAATTTTAGGGAGTCTCTAGACCCTTAATCGAAAAAAAAGGCCCTTTATGGGACTTAAATATTTTGCTGGATTATTAGGGCTTCTCTAGACCCTTTTTAAGGTACATTTGAAATCCCTTCATCAGAGACTATAATGGCCCTAAAGTGGTCAAAACGGTAAAAATATCCACAAAATATGGTCAAAGCGGTCAAAATATCGACAAAAGATGGTCAAATGGGTCAAAATATCCACTAAAAGTGGTCAAAGCATCGACAAAAAGTGGTCAAAACGGTCAAAATATCCACAAAATATGGTCAAAGCAGTCAGGCTATCGACAAAAGATGGTCAAATGGGTCAGAATATCGACAAAAAGATGATCAGAACGGTTAAAAATATCCACAATAAGTGGTCAAAGCATCGCAAAAAAGTGGTGAAAACGGTAAAAATATCCACAAAAAATTGTCAAAACATCGACAAAATTTGGTCAAACGGTAAAAATATCCACAAAATATGGTCAAATCGGTCAAAAGATGGTCGAATAGGTCTAACTATCGACAAAAGATATTCAAAACGGTCAAAATATCGACTAAAAGGGGTCAAAAATTCACAAAATATCCACAAAAGATGGTCAAATAGGAAATACAATCGACAAAAGATGGTCAAATGGGTCGGACTATCGCCAAAATATGGTCAAATGGGTCGGACTATCGACAAAAGATGGTAAAAACGGTCAAAATATTCACAAAAAAGGGTCAAAACGTCGACAAAAAGTGGTCAAAATGGTCAAAACATCGACAAAAAGTAGTCAAAACGGTCAAAATATTTACAAAATATGGACAAAGCGGTCAAAATATCGACAAAAGATGGTCAGCAATAAACACTAAACTTAGTAATAAAAGTAATTTCCTTGATGTCACTCAAGTTTGAGTCCTTGACCACCGACCCACGAAGGATAATACGCTTTTTAAAAACATTTCGACTCTTTTTTTTTTCTCCCCTAAAAAATTGATGGGAACAAAAGGGTTTTTTTTAATGCCTGTATAAAAGTTTTGAGTTTTAATGATCGTTTTCTGATTTTGTTTATTCTCTCTGCGGTATAAAGTTTAATCGTACAAGACACCTCCCCCCCGTTAACAAGTGGAATGGAAATTACTGGAAGTATTAAAAATGAACCCCTTCTCACGAAAAAAAAGTTCCGGTTTGAAGAGCTTCCAACGATAACTTCCTCAAGGATACAGGAGGAGGAAGTATTAAGTAGGAGAACTAAATTTTTGTAAAAGTTGTGAAATAAATTTGGTGGGTATCGCAGTAAGTCTTGAGGAAGTTAGAAATTTTAGGTATTTTTGTTGTTCGTTTTCTGTTTTTGAAAAAAAAAAAATAAAAATTAAGTACCTAATAAATCGCCATTTTATTTTCCGTTAAAAAAATTCTTGAGGAAGTTAAAAAAAAAAAAAAAAAAATTATTTTGAAAAATTTTATATCAAGGTAGAAATTCAGTACGGTTAGCCAAAGAGAGGCCGCCCTCGAGCCGGCGAAGTGACTCACATTTCTGCCTAGAAAAATTATTAAGTAAAAAAAATTTTGGAAAATTAAAATTTTAAAAACATGGAAAATTTTTAAATAATTCAAGGAATGTTTAGTGAAAATTTGGTGAAGATCGGACCAACAGTACGCCCACAGCGCTCATTTTAAATCTTTGAACAGTCATATCTCCGCCATTTTGAAAAATTTCGAAAAAAGCTCTCGTCATTTTCAAGATTTCTGTGAAAGGAAGCTTGTGTATAAATTTGGTGAAGATCGGATGAAAATTGCGGCCGTGAAGTGTTCCGGAAAAAGTGGCGACGGACGGCCGGACGGCCGGACGGCCGGACGGCCGGACGGCCAGACGGCCGGACGGCCGGCACCACAGACAAAGTCAGGATCGGCAAAGATCACTTATCAGATTTATCCTACGGGGTCTGGAAGACCCTTTTCTAGTAACAGGGGGTCGGAGGGTATCACAGTAACTTCTTGAGGAAGTTAAAAAAAAAAAAATTCACCCTCCCTTGACTTTTATTACCCTGTTAACTCGTGGTCTTGAAAAAGGGGTAGATTTGTCAAAGAGAAGCATTTGCAAAATATGGTCGTTACGGAAATGGTCCACGTGGGAGGAGAATTCTTTTTTCTTGGGGTGGAGACTTCGAGGAGGAAGAAAAAAAAATCCACCCCCGCTCGTAGGGAGTGAAAGCCCTAGTAAATCTCCCTTAATGACACCCGAAGATTTTTTTTTTTTTTCAGGGAGAAATTTTTAAGGGAACGCCTTAGGACCAATCACCGAACGGGGGGGAATATAAAAGAAAATAATTCCCTTTTATTCTTCTTCACCCTTATTGTCAATACACTCTCTTTTATATTGACATTGTAACATTTCTTTTTTTAATTTCTCTCCTCCGGCTTCCCTTTTTTTTCTCTCCCCACTTTTAAAAAATCCATTTTCGCTTTTTATGCAGTCAAAAATGAGTTTTTTTTTTTTTTTTTTTTTTTTTTTTTTTTTTTTTTTTTTTTTTTTTCGGAGTAACCTGTTAACTGATCTAGCGGTTAACGTTTTCACCATATTAGATTGAAGTATCGACCTTTAATTACTATGCTTGGTGGATGTTGCGTCCGTTTTGACCGTCTTATGTCGATAGTCTGACCCATTTGACCATCTTTTGTCGATAGTCTGACCCATTTGACCATATTTTGTGGATATTTTGACCGTATTGACCACTTTTGTCGATATTTTGACCGTTTTGACCATCTTTTGTTGATAGCCTCACTCATTCGATCATCTTTTGTCGATATTTGACCGCTTTGACCATATTTTATGGATATTTTGACCGTTTTGACCATCTTTTGTCGATAGCCTGACCCATTTGATCAACTTTTGTGGATATTTTGACTGTTTTGACCACTTTAAGGTCATTATAGTCTTTCAGAAAGGCATTACAACTGTCCCTTAAAAAGGGCCTTTTTTTTTTTGCCGATTAAGGGTCTCCAGAAGCCCTAAATTTTATGGACTCTCAGAAAGGGATTTTAAAAGTCCCATAAAAAGGGCCCTTTTATACGACTTTTAAAATCCCTATATGAGAGACCATAAAATTTAGGGCTTCTGGAGATCCTTAATCCTAAAAAAAAGAAAAAAAAGAGAGAGAGAGAAAAAAAAAGCCATTTTTAAGGACTTTTTAATTTTTTGATACACCGAGTCGAATTTTTAGGGCTTCGACCCTTAATCGACCAAAAAAAAAAAGGCCCTTTTTAAGGGATTTATTAATTTTTTTGCTGACAGGACTATAATTTTTAGGGCTTCTCTAGACCCTTAATCAGCAAAAAACGGCCCTTTTTATGGGGCTTTCGAAATCCCTTTCTGAGAGACCCTAAAATTTAGGGCTTCTGTAGACCCTTAATCTTCAAAAAAGGGCCACTTTTAGGGTCTTTTTAATTCTTTGCTGACCCGACTCGAATTTTTAGGGCTTCTCCAGACCCTTAATCGGCAAAAAGGGCCTTTTTAAGGGACTTTTAAAATCCCTTTCTAATAGACCATAAAATTTAGGGCTTTTTAACGATGTTTTGCCCGTTTTGACCATCTTTGTCAATATTTTGCCCGTTTTGACCAATTTATCGATATTTTGCCCGTTTTGACCACCTTTAGTCGATCCTTTGCCCGTTTTGACCACCTTTAGTCGATCCTTTGCCCGTTTTGACCACCTTTAGTCGACATTTTGACTGTTTTGACCATTTTGTCGATATTTGACCGTTTTGACCAATTTATATCGATATTTTGCCAGTTTTGACCACCTTTAGTCGATATTTTGCCGGTTTTGACCATCTTTTGTCGATATTTTGACCGTTTTGACCATCTTTTGTCGATATTTTGACCGTTTGACCATCTTTTGTCGATATTTTGACCATCTTTTGTCGATATTTTGCCCGTTTTGACCACCTTTAGTCGATACTTTGACCGTTTTGACCATCTTTTTATGGAACTTTTTAATCCTTTTTTGAAGAAAATATAAATTTGAAGGATTTCTCTCATAAGATCTTGAAATTTTTATGATTCCAGTGATCTTTTTATGATGAAAGTTTAAAAATAGTTAATTGTTGATATTTAGTTTTAGGATGTTTATTATTATTGCGGACTATAGTGAAAATAGGTTTTGTGTTTGTCGAAATAATAAAGGAGGGTGGAAAATGTTTGTATAGTTTATATTGTATTATTCCGTTTTCTCCCTTTTCTGGCTCATTCGTTTTCACTCTCAAATAACTGCATCGTCCCCCCCCCCCCCCTTGAATAATTTATAAACACCGGCCTTCCATTGATTGGATCTGCCGGGGGTTGGATGGCTCTGGTTAAATAATTTTCATATGTTTGCGGACTGGGGGCGGCGGGGGGTGGCGTGTGTGCAATAATTCACACTAGAAAAGGGGGCGGGGGGGGGGGGGTAGGTTGCAATAAGCGCGTTTTGCATCGCCGGCCATAGTCGCTGTCAATCAAACAACCGCCACGCCCACATGCACATGCATCTCCCAGAATCCGACAAATTTAACCCCCAACAACACCCCACCCCCCACCCCAGGGGGGGGGCACTAATGGAAATTTTGTGTCAATTTAATGAACCCCGGTGAATATGCATTTCTCTAAAAAAATCCCTATTTTTGGCCAAAAAAAGGACTTATTTTAAACAAAAATAATAAAAAAAGCCTATAAATATCAAAAACTACCTTAAAAGCGCCTTAAATATCAAAGAAAACTTTGTAAAGGAAAAAAAACGCATGAAATGAACTTGTCTATAACTCGAAAAATACTGCTCCTACAGAAAAAAACACTAAATTCAAAATTAATCTTCTTTTAATTTGCTACAAAAAAGTCTAAATAACTTTTTCTCTTGGATGGATAGTTTAGGAGATATTGAGGAGAATGTGGGAAAACACGATTTTGGAACTGTTGGTTTTTTTCGTAAATAACCCGATAAATACTGCTCCTGGCGGAAAAATGACTTAGTTAAAATTAATCTGGGTTTAATTTTATACAAAAAAGTCAAATAAAGTTTTTTTCTAGAACGAATATTTTAGGAGATATGAAGGATCAAAATGAGGAAAACTGACTTTTTGGAACCGAATTTTGGATTTTGGTTTTTCATCAATAACTCCAAAAATACTAGTCTTATCGGAAAAATGACTATGTTTAAAATTAATCTACGTTTAATTTTCTACAAAAATGCTCTTTAACGTTTTTCTCTAGGTTGAAGAGTTACGGAGATATGGAGAATAAGGGAATCGAAGGTATGAAAGCTGACTTTTTCTCATTTTGTCGCAAATAACTCGAAAAATATCGCTTCTAGAGAAAAAATGACTAAGTTTAAAATTAATCGAAGTTTAATTTTCTACAAAAAAGTAAGTAAGGTTTTTCTTTAGGATGAACATTTAAGGAGATATGGAAAAATGAAGGAAATTGACTAGTGGATCTTGGGTATCGATGTGGGAGAGTCCTTGACCCTACCAACCACGAGGGGAAGTTTGAAATGAGGAAGGGGAGAGAGAAAAAAATTGCCTATCATTTCTGTTGAGTGGTGAAGAAGCCTTAAAAGGATGAAAAGATGATAAAAAGCTTTTTTCGAATTAAAAAATAGGGTGGGGTTGCGAGGGGGTTGAAAGGGTTGTAACGTCTTGGTTTTACGAGGGCGACATCCCCATTTAACAAGCGTAGAGACAATTTTTACCCTCTTTTTTCGTGCGATAAACAGAGGCTGCATAAAAATACGTCGCCCGGCGAAAAAGTCATTAACCCCCTTTTTGATAGCGACGCCTTATTCTCTTAATCCGCGGTTAAAAGACATCTAATTTAGAAGATAGAATGCCCTTCGAGGAAGACGCCAAAAAAGGGAACATTCCAGACATTTTATTGCGCCGTTAACGGAGAAAAATGTTGTTCGGAAGAGCGAAGCGCCTATACAAAATCTCAAGCCACAAAACTACGCCCTTCGTCAACGTGGTCAACGTAAATCAAAATATTTTTTGATCCTCCATATCTCCTTAAATGTTCATCCTAGAGAAAAACCTTACTTAACTTTTTTTATAGAAAATTAAACCAAGATTAATTTTAAAATTAGTCATTTTTCCGATAAGAGTAGTATTTTTCGAGTTATTGATGAAAAACCAAAATCCAAAAAGTTTTTCCTCATATTCTTTTGATCCTTTATATCTCCTAAAATATTCGTCCTAGAAAAGAACTTTATTTGACTTTTTTGTAGAAAATTAAACGCAGATTAATTTTAAACTTAGTAATTTTTGCGCTAAAAGCATTATTTTTCGAGTTATCGACGAATAACCGAAATGAAAAAAATCGTTATTTTTGCTTAGGTCATTTTTTCTTCACATTCTTTTGATTCTACATATTTCCCTAACTTTTAATCCTAGAGAAAAACTTTAATTGACTTTCTTGAAGAAAATTAAACGTAGATTAATTTTAAACTTAGTCATTTTTCCGTCAGGAGCAGTATTTTTCGGTTATTTACGAAAAACCAAAATCAAGTTCCTGAAACTCAGTTTTTCCACAATATTCTTTTGATCCTCCATATCTGATAAAATAATCGTCCTAGAGAAAAACCTATAGACTTTTTTGTAGCAAATTAAACGTAGATTAATTTTAAACTTAGTAATCTTTGCGCTAAAAGCATTATTTAGCAAGTTATTGAGGAATAACCGAAATGAATTCCTTCCAAGCCGGTTTTGACAATGCTATTTTGGGGCAAAAAAATATATAAAAAAAGTTGAAACATCAGGTACTTAAAAGTTACAAAAAGAATGTTACTGAGAGAAAAAAACATCAAATAAAAAATTCAGTCGCCCGGGAGTTTTCTGAACAATGGCCGGTGGAAGGAGGTTGAAAAAAAGTTTGTTTCCAAAAATTCTGTTAACCCCTTCTTGTCTCCTACGCAAGAGCGAACCTTTACCTCGTTTTTGTACCAACTTTTTCTCTCCCCCCCCCCCCTTCCAACTCATTTTTTTTTGTTCTTTTCCTCCCCGCTTTCCATTTCCTAACAAAAACCTTAAATCAATTTGAAACTGCCCCAAAAGTACTACTTTTGTAGGGGTGACAGAAGGAAAAAAAAGAAAGGGCGAATAATGGGTTCAATCGATCGAGAAAAAAAAAAGAATTTCGATTTTTTTTTCCTACGACATCAAATTCACACCTTTTATATTCATAAAAACTTTTTTCCAGACGATTTTTATCTCTCGAGACTATAAAATCGTTGACTTTCTTCAAGTAGTAAAAGTCTCCAGTATCGGCATTTCAATCTCAAACTGGACTTCCCGCAAAAAAAATTTTTTTCCTTTTTTTTTAATTATGAAATTTTTAGTGTCATGGGGTTATCTGTTGATATTTTATTATATTGACTATTTATATAACTAGATCAATGTTCATGGTTGCCCGAGTTTTACTATTTAAAAAAAATTATAATAGATTTTTTTTTATGTTGCTATTTTGTAGCGAAGACTATTTAATTCTTAAAAAGAAGGACTAAAGTTCCTTGTGTATTCGTAGAAAAAAAAGCGTTCCCTCTATGTTCGTAGAAACAAAAGTTCATTCTAAAATACAAGGGTTTCACTTATTCGTGGAAGATAAGGACTTAAGTTTCCTCTATATTCGGAGAAGAAAAGGACTTAATTTTCCTCTAAATTCGTAGAAGACGAGGACTTAAGTGTCCTCTATATTCGGAGAAGAAAAGGACTTAATTTTCCTCTATTCGTAGAAGAAGGACTTAAGTTCCTCTATATTGGAGAAGAAAAGGACTTAATTTTCCTCTAAATTCGTAGAAGAGGACTTAAGTGTCCTCTATATTCGTAGAAGAAAATGACTTAATTTTCCTCTAATTCGTGGAAGAAAGGACTTAAGTTTCCTCTATATTCGGAGAAGAAAAGGACTTAATTTTCCTCTAAATTCGTAGAAGAGGACTTAAGTGTCCTCTATATTCGGAAGAAAAGGACTTAATTTTCCTCTAAATTCGTATAAGACGAGGACTTAAGTGTCCTCTATATTCGTAGAAGAAAATGACTTAATTTCCTCTAAATTCGTAGAAGACGAGGACTAAGTGTCCTCTATATTCGTAGAAGAAAATGACTTAATTTTCCTCTAAATTCGTAGAAGACGAGGACTTAAGTGTCCTCTATATTCGTAGAAGAAAATGACTTAATTTTCCTCTAAATTCGTAGAAGACGAGGACTTAAGTGTCCTCTATATTCGTAGAAGAAAATGACTTAAGTTTCCTCTGTATTCATGGAAGAAATGAACTCAAGTTTCCTCTATATTCGTAGAAGAAAAGGGACTCAAGATTCCATTATATTCGTAGAAGACTCAAGTTTCCTCTTTATTTGTAGAACAAAGGACTTAAGTTTCCTCTATATTCGTAGAAGAAGAGGATTTAAGTTTTTCTATATTCGCAGACGAAAAGGACTTAATTTTCTTCTATATTCGTAGAAGAAGGCTTTTAAGTTTCCTCTTTATTTGTAGAAGAAAATAACTTAATTATCCTCTATATTCGTAGAAGAAAAAGGACTTAAGTAACTAAATTAGGATAAAATTGACTTTTTGAAAAAAAATTTATTGGAACGGTTATTGGAGCTGATCCCGACGTCATTTCTGTAGGTTCATTAGTGACTTTAAAAAATAACGAGTGGTGGGGGAAGCGGGGGGGGGGGGTAAATTAAATTTTTAAAAGGTCCCTTCCGCCGGATTGACGGGGCCGATGATAATTTATGATTACCTTTTATTTTAGAGCGACGTATTCAAAAAGTGGAAATCCTTTATTGGATTTCTTGGGCGAAGAAGACGAAAGGAGGGGGGAGGGGGGGGGGTTATTGCATTAGCATTTTCCCGCTTCTTCCCCCACCACTTTTTTTTTTCTGCGTCGCACTTTTCCGGCTTTCTTTTCGCCCGTCCTAAGTGGATCCTCGAGTGTCGAAATGAATTCAAAACTTATCCCATTTTCATTAGAAACCATTTTTACGTTAAATTAAAAAGAAGCCGTTTTCCCGCTCACCCCCCCCCCCCACCCATTTTTTTTAAACCGTTTTCCTTGATTAAGTGTTAATATCCTAACTTCAGGTTCAATCCCCCACTTTTTAAAGGGCGAGACTGTTTTTAAAACATGCTAATCTCCCCGCCTTTTATTTCGCCAGCCCCCCCCCCTCCCACCTTTTTTCTCGCTAATTATGAATAGGATTACCTGAATAAATTGCCTCCCTCCTTTTTTCATTTCAATCATAACTTGAATCTTTCCAGATTGCTAAAAAACTAAAAAAAAAAAAAAAGCTATTTTTGGAGGATGTTTTCATTTTTATAAATGATAATTGGAACTTGAGCAGTTAAGAAAGAACCGCTTAAGTTCCATACGTAGAAAGAACCTCTCAAGTTCCTTCCCTAACCGCATACTTATTCTTAAAGCATGGATGGAACTTGAGAGGTTCTTTCTACGTATGGAACTTGAGAGGTTCTTTTTTTTTCTCTCTCGTTTTTTTCTTTTTTTTCTCTCTCTCCCCCAACCACCTGGGTTATATTAGGCAGTCAGAGAAGTTCTTTCTACGTAAGGAACTTGAGAAGTTCTTTCTACGTATGGAACTTGAGAGGTACTTTCTACGTATGGAACTTGAGTTGTACTTTCTACGTATGGAACTTGAGAGGTACTTTTTACGTATGGAACTTGAGAGGTACTTTTTACGTATGGAACTTGAGAGGTACTTTTTACGTATGGAACTTGAGAGGTTCTTTCTACGTGTATGGAACTTGAGAGGTACTTTCTACGTATGGAACTTGAGCGGTACTTTCTACGTATGGAACTTGAGAGGTACTTTCCACGGATAGAACTTGAGAGGTTCTTTCTACGAGTAGAACTTGAGAGTTTCTTCTACGTATGGAACTTGGGCGTTTCTATCTACGTATGGAACTTGAGAGGTTCTTTCTTTTTCTTCTCTCACCCAACCACCTGGTTATATTAGGCAGTCAGAGAGGTTCTTTCTACGGATACAACTTGAGCGGTTCTTTCTACGAATATGGAACATGAGAGGTTCTTTCTACGGATAGAACTTGAGCGTTTCTTTCTACGGATAGAACTTAGGCAGTCGTTTCTACAAATAGAACTTAAGGAACGACTTAAATCCCATTATCGCCCCCATATCGCCCCGTTCAATTTTTTTTAACAGAAAAATAATAATTAGAAAAAAAAATCGCAAATAAATTACTTGTGATTCATAAAATGTCGTTTTTCTTTGAGTTGTTTAATGGCGTAACAAGGTTGTCAACTTTACAACCTTTTTTTATGGGAATTAAATAACCGTTTACGGGCTTTTTTTTTTTTTCTTTCCCTCCTTTGTAAGAGCCGAAATCCAAACAACAAAAAATCCGTTTTTTCCCCTCTTTTCTTTCTTTTTTAGATTTTAAGGCTCTTTTATTTATTAAATCCCCGCAAGGGCTCTCATTTTCATAAGTTTTGACCTTTCGAATCATTTAAAAAATAAAAAATTAATGAAAAAAAATTTAAGTGCTTTTATCTTTAAGTGATAAAAATTACATTTTTTTATGGAATAATTTTCATTTGAAATGATTGATTTGAAAGGAAGTGTGGGGGGAAGGGGGAAATGGGGGGGGGGGGTCCCGCTATCTCGGCCAAGACGGATCTCATCCGCTTCTTACGTGCTTATAGTGATAAGGAGGAAAAATTTATTTATAGGAGCTTTCGTGTGAGCTTCCCCTCCTCCACCCGGAAATTTGTTAAAAAGTGCACATTTTTCAAAAATAAAAAAAAATTGCTAAAATGCCTAGTTCGTAGAAAGAACTATTCAAGTTCCACTCATTCCGTAGATAAGACGGCTTACGTTCCATTAGTTTAGTGCAAGAAACTACCTAAGTTCCACTTATATAGTAAAGTTGTGCTTAAATGGAAACTGAGAAGTTCTTTCTGCGAAATTAATGGAACTTGAGAAGTTCTTTCTGCGAAATTAAAGGAACTTGAGAAGTTCTTTCTGCGAAATTAAAGGAACTTGAGAAGTTCTTTTTGCGAAATTAATGGAACTTGAGAAGTTCTTTCTTTGAAATTAAAGGAACTTGAGAAGTTATTTCTTTGAAGTAAAAGGAGCTTGAGAAGTTCTTTCTTCATAACAAAAGGAACTTAATGAAACTTAAAAGTCTTTCTTCGAAATTAATGAAACTTGAAAGTTCTTTCTTCAAAATAAATCGAACTTAAGCAGTTCTTTCTTCGAAATAAATGGAACTTTACTTGAGAAGTTCTTTCTTCGAAATGAACGGAACTTGAAAAGTTCTTTCTTCGAAATAAATGGAACTTAAGCAGTTCTTTCTTCGAAATAAATGGAACTTTACTTGAGAAGTTCTTACTTCGAATTTAACGGAACTTGAAAAGTTCTTTCTTCGAAATTAATGAAACTTGAAAAGTTCTTTCTTCAAATAAAAGGAACTTAGAAAGTTCTTTTTTCGAAATGAAATGAACTAGAAAAGTTCTTTCTTCGAAATGAACGGAACTTAAACAGTTCTTTCTTCGAAATAATGGAACTTAAGCAGTTCTTTCTTCGAAATAAATGGAACTTTACTTGAGAAGTTCTTACTTCGAAATTAACGGAACTTGAAAAGTTCTTTCTTCGAAATTAATGAAACTTGAAAAGTTCTTTCTTCAAAATAAAAGGAACTTAGAAAGTTCTTTTTCGAAATGAAATGAACTAGAAAAGTTCTTTCTTCGAAATGAACGGAACTTAAACAGTTCTTTCTTCGAAATAAATGGAACTTAAGCAGTTCTTCTTCGAAATAAATGGAACTTAAACAGTTCTTTCTTCGAAATAAATGGAACTTAAGCAGTTATTTCTACGAAATAAACGGAACTTGAGTAGTTCTTTCTAATTTTTTCTTAAAATTATTTATTTTTTGTTTAAAAAGTAAACAGTTCCGAGTGACCTAGTCGGGGGAGTCAATCAATGTTTTGAGATGAAGGGGTGGTAGGAGGGGGGGGAGGGGGAGGGGGAAAGGGGTGAGACGGCTTGTTATTCATAAAGGAGAGGAATTTCGAGATCAATCCTTAAAGTGAGGGAGAAAAAAAGGGAGGTTTTTATTTTTAATTTAAAAGATGTGCCCATCTGTAAAAATGACCCTTCGGCCCCCATTGTCTTACCCTCGACGTTTACATCAAGGCGAATGAGGAAAAAAAAAAAACCGGACGATTAGAAAAAAAGAGAGAGAAAGGAGGAAAAAAGAGGGGAAATGCATTATCGATTTGTGTCAGTGCATTTGTGTACCGGTCAGATATAAATAAGAAAAAGATAATAAACTTGAGGAAGTTAAAAATTGAGTCGTAATAATGCGAAAAAAAATTTATTTTGAAAAAAAAAAGAGGAGTTCTTTCTACGAAATAAATGGAACTTTAACATCTTTCTACGAAACAAACGGAATTCGAGAAGTTCTTCCTATGAAATAAAAGGAGCTTGAGAAGTTCTTTCTCGAAATAAAAGGAACTTGGAAAGTTCTTTCTTCGAAGTAAAAGGATCTTGAAAAGTTCTTTCTTCGAAATAAATGGAACTTTACTTAAGAAGTTCTTTCTTCGAATAAAAGGAACTTGGAAAGTTCTTTCTTCGAAATAAAAGGAGCTTGAGAAGTTCTTTCTCGAAATAAAGGAACTTGGAAAGTTCTTTCTTCGAAATAAAAGGAACTTGAGAAGTTCTTTCTTCGAAATAAAAGGAACTTGAGAAGTTCTTCCTATGAATTTGAGTAAGTATATCTTTCTACGGAATGTACGGAATAAATGGAAAGAAAAAAAGACCCAGATTGTCAAAGAGACTTTGAGATAAAAGTTGTCAAAATTGGTAAAAAAAAAATGAAAAAAAGGCAAATTGACCCTAAAAATGTGGCTTAAGAGGCCCCTTTTGTCAAGGAGACCTAAGACTAAAAAAGGTCACTGTCTTCCCTTTTAAAAAGTCCAAATGACCCCAAAAATCTGACTTAGGAGGCCTTAAGCTCGCCAAAAAAAAGGTTTCTTGCCCTTGAAAAAAGGTGAAGGGACACTTAAAAAATAGAAGAAACTGTTACTGACCGGTATGAAGCCTCGTGTGCTGCTGTACGTGTGAGAGCTGCTTGAAACGCCTTTCGCAATAGGAACATTTATAAGGCTTTTCCCCGGTGTGGACGCGTATATGCTGGACCAGCTGGTGATTGGACGAGAAAGACTTGAGGCACTGCTGGCATTGGTGGGGTTTGTTCACTTCCGGCGGTCGCTGCAACTCCCGAGCGTGCATCTGCATAGCAGACTTCCGCATAAAAATCTGGAAAAAAATTTTTTTTTTTCTTTTAATGGCCGTCGACCTATAATTCTAGAAAGCCTCCAATTTTATTTCCCCCAAAACATAGTTTCCGTGCCGTTTCCCATCGGTGCCCTCATCCTCCCCCCGCCCCTGAATTATGTTAATTCGACCAGATCTCCTTTTTTTTTCCCCCCGAAAAAATTCAAAAGACGCGAATTTCAATGAAAAATCCCACGAAAAAAACGTTTTCTCAAAAATTACCCTGAAATTAGTCGGATTACCATCAGAAAACTCAACTCGGCGCAAAAAGACAGAAAAACAACAGTGTCGCCAACAACGATTAAAAAACGTTCTTTCAATAGGCGATGCCAACTTAAAAGATTTTTTTTTCTGTTACTAAAGAGACGTGTTTTTTTTCGTTACCTGGTAACTTAAGAGACTATTAAAGTTATTTTTAGACACTTTTTAGTTACTGTAAACTGTTTTAGATACTCAAGAGACTTTTTTGTTTTTAAGAGACTTTTTAGTTACTAAAAACTGTCAAAGTTACTTTGAGAGACTCTGTAGTTACTTTAAGAGAATTTTTGGTTACTTAAAGAGATTTTAAATTAATTCGAGTTATTTTTTGTTACTGTAAAACTGTTTTAGTTACTCAAGAGACTTTTTTAAGTTACATCAAGAGGCTTTTTTTGTGATTTTAAGAGATTTTAAAGAGACTTTTTAGTTACTAAAAACTCTTAAAGTTACTTTGAGAGACACTTTAGTTACTTTAAGAGACTTTATTGGTTACTTAAAGAGATTTTAAGTTACTTTAAGAGACTTTTTTGTTACTGTAAAGCGTTTTAGTTACTCAAGAGATTGATTAGTCACTTCAAGAGATTTTTTAAAACGATTTTAAGAGACTTTTTAGTTACTAAAGACGACTTTTTATTTGTGACTTATCCTCTCTGAAACGAAAGTTATTGCAATACCCTCCGTAGACGGTTTAGAAATTTTTCCGAACGTAATTTTTTTCAACGTTGGCAACAATACCGTTTAAGTTGGCAATGCTTTCAAGCCCTATCGTAGGCTAAAAGATAGGATCTTGTTATTTCAGATGGACGTCGATTATTTGAAAAAGGGTTTTTTTTACTCTTCTTTCTCTCACCCTTCGCCTTCCATCTGTCGAGGAACCTTGGACTTCCTTCCAGTAATGAACCCCTTAATGGATTAGAGGCTACCTGTTTTTGTATTCACAAAATTAAAGGCCCCCCTTTTTAGTGCATAATTTAGCGTATGTTGAGCACGTGGGTTATAATGGAGAGGAGGAAGAAGAGAGAAAAAAAAATATTATTATGAAAATGAGTTATAAACAACGAGGGTCGGTGTTAGGAATGCAGTTTCGAGAGGATTCAGCGCTCGGGCGCTCCTTTTTAAAAAGGACATAAAAATAAAAAGGCGAGCTTCAAGGCCGTCTGACGACGAGACTCGTATGTGTGTCTGTATCCTCCTTTACCCTACATCCCATTCAATTTTTTTTTCTCTCTCCCCTCATTTTTCACCCTCCTTAAAAAGCCTACGATGGACTCCGTTCAAGGAATTTTTGGAGATCGAAAAATGGTCGTTTTACCGCACCAAAATCCGTCTGTGGAGGGCGTCTTCACTTTTGTTTGGTAAAAAAAAAAGTCTCTTAAGTAACGGAAAACGTCTCTTAGTCTCTTAAGTTACTAAAAACCGTCTCTTTAGTCACAAAAAAAGTCTTTTAAGTAAAGGAAAAAGTCACTTAGTCTCTTAAGTTACTTAAAACTGTCTCATGAGTAACGGAAAACGCCTCTTTAGTAACAATAAAAATGTCTTAAGTAACGTAAAACGTCTCTTAGTCTCTTAATTTACTAAAAACTGTCTCTTGAGTCACGGAAAACGTCTCTTTAGTAACAAAAATAAAAACGTCACTTTTTCAATTTCGTAAAAATGGCGGAGGTCTGTTTGTAATTTTAAAAAATTCGCTGCGGCCGAACCGTTGGTCCGATCTTCACCAAATTTTCACCAATTACTCCTTATTTTTTATGAATTTTCGGTGTAAAAAATTATCTTTTTTTTTTTCATTATCATTTTAGAAGGGAAAAATTTCATACTTCCACGTAATTTAAATAAATGAAAGTAAATTTTTTATGCTATGATTGAGCTACTGGAATTCAAAAGGAAATTTTTTTTAATTCATAAATTGGTAATGTAAAAGAGGATGAAGAGGGAAATTTCTCTTTTGAGTTTTTCCATCTTCTTAATTTTTCTTTTTCGTTCATTCCAATCAAAAAGATTTCAACGCAATTAAAATCGAGTAAAAAAAGAGTAAGAGGGTGGAAAAAAAATACCGGTGAATGGAAAAATCAAGAGATTTCTTGAGTAAAGTGGGGGGGGGGGGGGGTAAACAAAGAGGGTGGAAAAATTCGACTTGAAAAAAAAAAATTCCGGGCGTCTCTTCCCCTCTTTTTAAATCTTTCAGATTAGCGGATGGTCAATGCGCCCACTTAACTCGGCCCCCCCCGATTAAAAAACTTGGATCCCTACTTAAAAAACCACCCCCTCCCCACCCCCCCGTTTTCCATAAAATCCCGACGGGATTTATCTCAATAACGTAACCACTTCGGGGGATGAAAGAAAAAAAAAAAAATTTCTCCTTCATAATCAGGGTCAAAAGGGGTTAATCCGTAAAACCCCCACTTCAGACTTTTATAATTATTTTTTCAATTTTCCTTTACAAGGGGAAAGAAAACAAGTCTAAATCGTTTTCTGTCTGATAGGGTCCATAGTAGGCTGATCTAAGGAACTAAGAGAAGATTGAGTGGTATGACTGGTTTTTAGCTACTTAAGAGACTTTTTAAGTTACTTAGACCTTGTTTGTTACTAAAGAGACGTTTTCCGTTACTCTAGAGACAGTTTTAAGTTATGAAGAGACTAAGAGACGTTTTACGTTACTTAAGAGACCTTGTTTTGTTACTAAAGAGACGTTTTCCGTTACTCAAGAGACAGTTTTAAGTTACTGAAGAGACTAAGAGACGTTTGTTACTTAGAGACCTTGTTTTGTTACTAAGAGACGCTTTCCGTACTCAAGAGACAGTTTTAAGTTATTGAAGAGACTAAGAGACGTTTTACGTTACTAAAGACCTTGTTTTGTTACTAAAGAGACGGTTTCCGTTACGTAAGCCTTTTTTTTTGTTACTTAAGGGACAGTTTTTAGTAACTTGAGAGACTAAGAGACGTTTTACGTTACTTACGAGACCTTGTTTTGTTACCAAACAGACGTTTTCCGTTACTCGAGAGACAGTTTAAGTTACTGAAGAGACTAAGAGACGTTTTACGTTACTTAGACCTTGTTTTGTTACTAAAGAGATTTTCCGTTACTCAAGAGACAGTTTTAAGTTATTGAAGAGACTAAGAGACTTTTAGTTACTTAGAGACCTTGTTTTGTTACTTAAGAGACGTTTCCGTTACTTAAGAGACCTTTTTTGTTACTTAAGACAGTTTTTAGTAACTTGAGAGACTAAGGACGTTTTACGTTACTAAGACAGTTTTTAGTAACTGAGAGACTAAGAGACGTTTTACGTTACTGAGACCTTGTTTTGTTACCAAAGAGACGTTTACCGTTACTCGAGACAGTTTTTAAGTACTGAGAGACAGTTTTTAGTAACTTAAGACTAAGAGACGTTTTACGATACTCGAGAGACTTTTTTTGTTAGGAGACGTTTTCTGTTACTTAGGGTCTTTTACTATAAGCCGACTATAGTATAAAAATATTTGTGTATACAATTATTAATTAATTTAGACAGTTGGCGACACTGGTATACGCTTTAGGCTGGCTATACTGTCGTTTTTATTTTGTTTACAATGACGGAGATTTACACCTCCTTCCTTAAACATCTCTTTGACAAGTCAATAAAATGGAGTTGTTTCCGGCTCCTGGTCAACCTTGCGGAACGCAATGGACTCTTAACAAAAAAAAACATTTAACACTTTAATATTAAATTATTAAAAAATAAATTTTTTTTCCAATTATCACTTCTATGACTTCATCAAATGATATTGAAAAAAGAACTTTGGCCATTCTTAGATCTTAATTTGGCAACACTGGATTACCCGCAAAGTTGGCTTTTTCTTCAGTTGGATTACTGGTTTGAAGAAGTTTCCAACTAAAACTTCCTTAAAGAGAAATAACAATATAGGAGGGGAAGTATATGGAGGGGGAAGTATACGGAGAGGATGTATAGGATGGGTGAAGTATAGGGAAGGAAGCATAACGAGGGGAAAGTTTTTTTTTTTAATTTTCGAGTTTTCTTTTTTTGCGCTTTTTTTTCCGAAAATTTTTCCAAGTTTTTTTTTACAGTCTGTTAGTTACTCAAGACTTTTTAAGTTAATTCAAGATTTTTTTTTTTACTAAGAGATTAAAGAGACTTTTTAGTTACTAAAACTGCTTCAGTTACTTTGAGACTTTTAGTTACTTAGAGATTTTTTGGTTACTTAAAGAGATTTTTAAGTTACTTCAAGAGACTTTTTTGTCACTTAACTGAAGTGACTAAGAGACGTTTTCTGTTACTCAAGAGACGGTTTTTAGTAACTTAAGAGACTAAGACACGTTTTACGTTACTTAAGAGACCTTTTTTGTTACTAAAGAGACGTTTTTCCGTTACTCAAGAGACAGTTTTAGTAACTTAAGAGACTAGGGACGTTTTTTTTTTTTCTTAAGAGATTTTTGATGCTTGAGAAACTTTTCGTTACTTA